>CAJVQA010009734.1:0-11895 GCA_910591915.1 Cetraspora pellucida | reverse complement strand
TGTCACATTGGGTGCCAATTTGTAGCACAAATGTAGTTTAGAAATCTTTAATTTTAGAACTTATGATTTTATATGTAGAAAGTTTCTACTTGAACATTATATAAATAAAATAAAAAAAAATAAAAAAAAAATAAAAATAAAAACCTCAAAAAAAAACAACTAGGATAAATCAAATGATAATATATACAAGGCAACACATACTAATTAAATTGCCAAAATTACTAGAGAAAAAAGAATCTTAGAATATCATATTGAATTATCTGGATTGGTAGTTTGAAAAGTTTTGTAGATTCTTTAGAAAGAACAGCTAAGATGAATTAAATAACAATATGTATAAAAAAATACATATCAACCAGGCTGTCAGAAATTACTAAAAGAAAAAGATCCTAAGATTATCAAACTATTTGGATTAGTAATTTAGGAAATCTCATAGGTTTAAAGTAAGAAACAGAAATTAAAAAGAAAGGTATTGAAGTTTTAGTGAACTTTACAAAAATAAAAATAATGTATTGTAACAGTTAAACAGATAACTTCTATAATTGCAAGTGTTAGGTAACTATAACATATTGCATAAAACTAAGTTAGTATATATAAGATATAAAAGCTCTAGTAAGTTTTCTGTTAAGAATAAACTAATCTTAAAAGTACTAATAAGGATCAAAAACTTAGATGGATGATGCTCTGAAAATGTTCTCATAATACAAGATAAATTACATATGCAGAAGATTTAAATAAACAAGACCTTTAACTAACTTGCAGATATGATATCTAGTATAGAACTTATATAGTAATATATAAACGGACTACTTAAATTAGGCACCAAAAGTGCATGTATGATTAGTTGTAACCTTCAATATAAGAAAACCCCTGAAGGCATCTGTGTTCTATAAACTTGAATAAAAATCACTCTCCAAAGACAGATGCATCAACATAATTATTATAAACTAGTGTTAGAATCTGTTTGGTTAAATACTCAGTTTGGATTAAACTTAATTCAGGCTATAACCAGGGCTAAAATGATACATAGTAAATGCTAGCCATTCAATAAGTGTCATTTTTGATTCATCTTATATTAAGATTTTATTGGCTCAAGAAACAATTGGTGCAGTATAATTATGCATATAATACAAGTACTGCATTAATAAAATATATTTATATATAGTAATATAATATATGCTTTAAAATTCTTGCTTGTTTCTAACTGCTATAGATGAAAATTATGGTTACTTTTAAAATATAATATATAGTTTATAATACTTGCTTGTCTCTAATTGCCACAGACGAAATTATTATTATTTATAAAATATCTGTTTTTAGTAAAACTTGTAATTCATACTATTTACTTGATGAAGAATATATTTTTTGTGTAAGTTTATATAATATAAGTTAAAGACTTGTCAATCAATTTATATTAACTAGATGGTCAATTATAAATACTAAGTATGTATACACTTCGAATTTTTTTATAATATGACTTTAAATAATTAGGTTTTGTATACACATACTTATGATATTTATTAATTTTTTAAATATATTAGTAATTTATTTCTTTTATTAATTTATATATGATTAATTAATTATTTTTATTTATTTTTCTTTCTTTAGTTTGATATCAAATCTTCTATGCATTATTAAAATTAAATTCCATTACATCAGTCTCTTCTAATCCAACCATAATTAACATATACAATGTATCATTATTTAGACTATTGTGCAATTTAGTCTTAATCAAATTTTGTTTAGAAAAACCACGTTCACACTCTACACTAAAGAAAGAAATAGAATATATTATTGCTAATAATTTACCAATATTCGGATATGAGTCAATATGTTATTGAAATAATAAAACAAGTAGTTTGTCTATTGGTAAATTAGAATAATTTTTATAAATTAACTTTTTAAAATAAAACCATTCTATATGTGTATCATTAGAATTAACTACTGCTAATAGAAACAAAAGATATTAAGGTTCTTTATAAAAATTAAGTAATAATTCTAATTCTTCATTACCGAATTCTGTTATGTTTTGATTATTTAATGACCAATCAGCCAACTTAAATATCTTCATAGCATCAACAAAAGGATTATTTGAAAATTGATTTTGAATTTCTAAAATTAATATAGATATAAAACTTATTATATCTACTATTAAATCATTTTCTTGATTTAATATCCAAGTAAGTGTATATGAACCAATTTTTGTATTTGTTTTAGGAAGAGTAGAAATAAAAAATTTGTTTAAATTAGTACTTAATTTAAAACAATTATTATTAAGATCTAAATAGGTTTTTTCTAACTTTGTAATGGTATTTTGAATTATAGGATATATATCATAAAAATAAAGGAATCGGGTTTGAAAAATTTAAATAATATTGCAAGCTCAGCAAGAATATCTTGAAGAAAATAAAAAAAAACTAAAGTTTACCAATTACAAAGATCTGAATATAAATCAAAAATTAAATATTGAGTTTTTTGATTTTTTGATTCACTTATAGTATGAAGAAGTATGTCAAATATAAGTTCAATTGAAAAACAAATATTATTTACTGCCTCATATAAAGAAAGCCACCATACATCAAAAATTTTTAGAATTTTTAATTGAGGATTATTAAGAGTTTCTTGATATGTAAATAAGATTTGAATTCATTTGCTTGAATTGCTAAAAAAAACATGAATTTTTTTTAACATTGATTTAGCATAAATACAAAATTCAACCTGTTTTTCAGCAGATTCACATGCCAAGGATAATCTATGCGCAATACAATGTGTAAAATATATATACAGGTTTACTTTAGTTATTCGTGTTGCAATGCCTGAAATATTTCCTTGCATTACACTTGCACCATCTGAAGTAAATGAAAAAATTTTATGATCTACTTCTATTTAAATAAAAAATAATTAGATTAATTTTTTAAATAAAAATTATTTGTATTTAAAATTATTCGATACTAATAAGCAATACAATTAACTTACTTTTTACAATAAATGGTTTAATTATTACATTATATATTGACTTTGCATCTTTGACTTCAATTTTTAATAGACTTAAAAATTGTATTTTTACAACACTATTAATGAAATATCTAACGTAAATTATAACATGTGACTCCATAGCAATATCAGTACTCTCATCGACTATGATTCCAATAGCTGATGCAAGAGATAATTCTTTCCAGATATTATCTTCAATTGAAGAAGATATAGAATATAATAATTCCCGACCACACATATTATTTTCATAGGTAACTGGATGGTTTTTAGATATCAAATGTGGGGCTTCAATAGCATGTCCAAGATGAGTAAGATGCTTAAATTTATTTAACAGAAGATCTTCTTTCGCCATACAATATATTATTTTCATTAAACTTATAATATGTTCTGGTAGCACACTCATAATTTCATCTTTTTTATATGATTTTAAGTGATCTCTTGTTTTTGCATGTTCTTTTATAGCATAAAGTTTAAGGTTCGTAGAGCCTAATTAAATTACTTATTAGAACTTTATTTATATTTTTATAATAGAGTTAAATAATTTAAACTTGCCATTCGTTGCAAAAATATTTTTTTTATTATAAGCACGACATAACGTGCAAAACAAGATTTCTTTGGGCATCATATTCCAGCCAAGGATATTCATTTTTCCAACTTGGCCGAAAATTTCTTTTAATATGTTGAGGCAAGGTTTCGTTAAGACCAGTATCTGATGACATAAGTATGATTCAATAATATTGGCAAACGTTTTCTTACCATAACGCTCAAATATATTAAAAATAAACAGTGATAAAAGCCAAAAATTCTATTCGTCTTTTGTGTCTATTGTTAAAAATGATCTAAACTAAAACATTCATACTAGTAATCGGATGTATCAAAAAAGATACTTTAAACAATAGGAAGTGGCGCAGAAAATGGCCACCGTATACTATGTGTCGTTTTAGCCCTGGCTATAACTCAAAATAATATCTATCGCATTTTATAATTTAAATGTAAGAAATTGCTATGTATTAATAAAATTACATACATACGAATATTCAAACCAACTAAAAAAGTACATATACTATATATATTAATATAAAGAAGGTATGAATACGTAAACAAAAATGAAAGCGATGAAATAACTACACAATCATGCATACCATCATGTACATCATGATGTATATTAGACCTAAAATGTTGATTAGAACAAAATATTTTAAGAATGTGCGGTATATATAATTAATGTTAATAATATGTATCGTTATATTTTTAAATTCTCGATTAGAAGATAAAAGGATTTGACATAAGAAAATTTTAAAATTATATTATAATCGATTAAAATTTAAGGATTTTAAACGATTTTCATCACCGCGATTAAAATCGATTGGATTTTTATTGATATAAATCATTGTTATCGATTATAATCAATTATAATATATTTATATCGATTTTTATCATTAATGATGATTATACAAAACAAATCGTTGCAACTAATTATAATCAGACTTCATAATTTCCTGATGTTATGAGATTAGAATAGGCAAGTTCTTAAAGTTACTTGAAGTCACCAAATCCAATAAAATTTGATTAACTAAAAACAATTGTGCTTTTCCATTCAATTCAATAAAGTCCAATGATCTTCCAGCTCTAGTAATTTTCACTGGAATGTTCTAGTGAACAACGCTGACTAATAACATTCCTAAGTACTTCATAGTGTATCACAAACTGAACATGTAGAATAGAAAGTCCACTTTTTTCATAGAACTTCTATAGTATGAGTGACGGGAAAGAAAACCGGCATATTTAAAAATAGATTTTTTTTTTATACAAAGAAGTGCGGACTTTAATACAACACAGAAAAATCCGATCCAGATATAATTCTAATTATTCATTCTTCAATCACGTGTTTTACTGATAACTTTTTAAAAACCGCATTTCTCTGTATAAAAAAAACTATTTTTAGATATGCTGGTTTTTTTCTGCCGTTACTCATATGAAGAGTAATTATGCTGTATAAAGTGAAAGAAATTATATAGCAAAAAAAGAATGTGCTCTGAGTTGATTCTAAGAAATTACCATATTGGGCGAATCAAAAATGGCAGTTTCAAACATCAGAAGAAAAAAGTACGTGTACGTACGTATACGTACTAGATTTGAAATTGAATAAATTCGAGTTATGTTATTATCCGATGCAATAATTATTGATAATCTATCGCATAATAATAGTGAGACATTTTTATGCAACGTATGATTATGAGTTAGCTAAAAAAATTTCGTTACCGGCGTTAGTGTTAGGGTTTGAGTGCATATTTGGTTTTATTTTAGTTACACCTGATCTTAATTTGACCATATATCGAGTTTTTTTTATTTAGTCTAGTGGGAAAAAAAATGGGGTATGAAAATTACCGTATCGTCGAGAGATAACGCCCGGGGCGTTAGTTCGGTAAGTTCGGTATTGGTTTCCAGATTATATTGTATATTGACCCTAAAAAGAACATCGCACCCACGCAAACCATTTTCAAAAAAAAAAAGAATGAGAAAAAAATTGGTGTTTGCTTTTGCTACAATAGCAATAGTAACATATAATTTTATTACGTAAAAACAATTTTAATATTGAAAATAACTTTGATAAGAGATAATAATAATCTATACCATTATAACGTATTGCATATTTTTCAAAAAAATTCATGGTTGACTCGGATCAGGTTTACCCGAATCCAGCTACAATTGTAATTTATAAAATTATAACTTTACGAATGCAATAATCGTTATAACTTGGGTGCATGATAATCAAATGGATTGCGGGTGTTAGACAAATTGAACATAGAAAATCCTTTTTTTTTTTTTTTTTTTTTTTTTTTTAATAATATATAGCATATATTGATTTAGGAAGAAAAAAAATAATTATTGTTACTATATAATTGTCCATAAGTGATAAAAGAAGAAAAATCCGAATACCATAATATTTTTTGCTACGTAATAAAAGGATATTGAGGTCCCTACGAATTGTTCGGTCCCTTAACTCACATTGACATAATGCAAGAGCAAATCGACTTAGCTGGTTAAAATTGAAAATCGAACAAAAATTTACATATTTACAAATAATAAGCATATAAATGACTTCTATTAAAGAAATATCGGGATTCTAAAACAAGAAAGGCAAAACAGTATCATCCCATTCTTCTCCAACCCAATCACTAAGTTCCATAATTCTGGCTTCTACCTTACTCTGTTCGGCAACATGTTTTACCATTGTATCATAAAGCCAATCGAGCACAGAAGCTTCTTTAATAGATTCGACCATTATATTATTGTCTAACAAAGGTTCTTCGGCGTTACTTCCATCGTTCGTTCGTTCGACATTCGATAAACGTTGTTCAGAAATTTTATCCGGTATACCATCTTTTTCGTCGACAATCTCCAGAGATTGCTGACTTTCAGTTAAGGTTTCCGGAGGAAACAATGCGGCAATCATTTTATTTTGAGGAGTGGCACATACTGCTTCAATAAACAATGTGGTAAGTCGTTGCATTACTGTACTAATCAACAGATAAGCGAACAAAGTCCTTTGATCAAATGCAAAAACATCTCTCAGGGAAGGTTGTCCAATCATAGAACCATTCCAAATGTTAGAATATGGAAATGCGGATTTTTCTTCAAACAAATGTTTATCAAGATTGAATTCAGGAATAAGCGTTGTTTGTACCCTAACGCGAGGATCTTGCCATGCACTCTGGTTTGTAGATGATGATGATGATAGTTTATCTTTATTAACGTCAGGAATAAGATACCGAGGATCAGAGGATGATGACTGAGATGCTTTAGAACGTTGAGCATTGCTTTTAGCTGTTGTTGAACTGTGGGGTGGAGAGAGAGGTGGATTAATTGGCTTCTTGGCCTGTTTTCGCAATTCTTCAACTTCTTGTTTCAATCTTGTATTTTCTTCTTGCAAATGCATCAAAGCTTGTCGAAGTAAATTTATTTCTTCTTGTTGTTGCTCTTTCGTCGATTCTAAACTTTGAATGTATTCTATGAAAATATACATTTTTGATTCGTTAATTTATTTAATTGAGAATAACTCACGATATTAAATAATTTAATAATTAAAACTAACCTTTTCTTCGAACACGAAAGTTTCTAGCTGATATTTTATTACGAAGTTGTCGTCGCTCTTTTGATGATAATTTTTTTAAATCAATTTGTGCATTATCATCGAGTTTACCATGATCACTTTCTTTATTATTATTAGGAGTTGCAGATAACTTGAGTGTAGCAAGAATATTAGACTGCGGATTATTCTTTGTTGGTAATGTAGAGCCAGACAAAGTCGGAGCTTTGCTGTCAGTATATGACTCTTGCTTAAATGAAGGAAGTTTCGACAATAACTCGGCTAATTGCGCATTTAACATAGCCAACGAAGGCCCAACCTCATTAGACACATTTGTCGACTGAGAAAGTACGTTGGGCTCTTCTACAAGATTTATTGAATTCATTTTAGGTTCTTCTGTTACGGAGTTAGGACTTGACACCATCGAAAAGTCATCCGTAGCATTCTGCATGGGTGTTGTATAAATCGTTGAGTCAACGTTTGTAGTGTCCCTGACCAATTCTCCTTCTAAATAATAACGAAAAAGATCAGAAGTAGACATGTTTCCAATATCAACGTCTTCCTCCATTGTGTCATTTTTTAAGAAATCCATGTCAATATATTCGTCGAAAGCATCATCTGTGCCATAAGAGTTAGGATCATTGGAGGACATAGTAAGTACAATTTCTTTGTGTTAATATATATTGCTGTTTTTCTTATATTATTTCTAATAGTTTTTGAAGGCGAACGAAAAAGTAATGTATGAAGCTGACGGAAAGTAACGAAGTAGTATGTAACGTATTATTAATAATGCCAAAATCCTAGTTTTAAAAAGGTTCTCTAAGGCATTCTATCCGACACATTCCGAAGATCTGTTACACAAATTATTTTAATTTCCGTACAATTTTTGATAGAGATACGTATCATTATTACTAGGGTTGGTATCTTTGGTGCTTCATTATTCTATTGCTTCATTGGGAATTTCTAACACTAAATAATGAGTTATTCAGAACAATCAATATTTTATGTACAAGAAAAAAATGCACCATTGCTCCATTTCGCGAAAAATGCACTGTAATAATCATACCATCCCCAGAAAATAAGCCGTGAGTAGGGTTCTGCAAATGATGCCAGGCACTAGTACCTCATGCCGTGCCTGTGTCTATGGGAACAAAAATGCCATTATAGGCATAGAAACTAAGTTCTGGGCATTATTATAGGCATTTTATATTTATACTTACAAAAATGCTTAACCAATTAATAGTACTACTGAAGCTTTAAGAAAGCAATAAGATTACTGGATTTGGTGTAATTAAACCAAAATTTTATTATAAAAACTATAGTTTGACCTTCTAGCAATCTTGCTTTTATATTGCAACATATGGGCCAGCCGCAGTAAAAGGAGCAATGGGCCAACCAATAAGATTTTGAGATTTTATAATAACAATTTGCTTATACGTATAAGTTTTATCTAGGGATGTTAAACTAGTTAAAATAGACTGTTTCAGTTCTGAACTGGCAGTGCACTACATAAACTGAATCTAACTAGTTTTTAATAGTTTGTTACACAAATTTAAATTGATAATCTTTTCAATACCTTGAAAGCAACAATAATTATACATTTTATTTTATTTATTTTATTTTTTTTAGCACTTTTTAATTTTCTTTTACATATTCTATTAAGCCTGTTGCAAACCAAGTTTTAAGACAGAGAGAAGCATAGGCCTTTTTTGACTCAATATGATTTCTAGTTGGACTAATAATAAATTTGGCTATGCTAAACATTTGTTCACTTGTCACACTTGTTGCTTAAACTACTAAGTAGTTACATATCATATAAGCAAGTTGAACCTATTGAGAATTTTTAGATTTTGCTTTTTAGTAATTAAGAATTTTTTTTTTTTTTTGTTAAAGGTTATACTTTGTGGCAATATTTTATTAACTTTTATTGGGTTAGTTATTACAACTATTTTTATAGAGATGAGAGTACAACTAGTTACATATTCAATTTTTAGTTATCTATTTAAGTAGTATGTCCTAAGGTTCTATACTAAATACTGTACCTATAATTTATTAGAAGATTATCTATTTAAACATTCTAATTATCTGCTTTGTTATAATGTAATCCTAACTAACCTCTCATATATATCTAATTGGTATACTGTCTGAGCAATATAATACCTATCCTTTTTGTATTGGTTCTCAGATCATTATATATTTCAGAGTATATCATTTGCCAATAAGGTGCAAAGAGTCTCTTATTGTTAATTATTTACTCACTTTTAAAATACTTTTACAGAATTCTTTTAGATCCTGATATTGACTTCATAGCATATTTTTAGTACTTTTAGTATACTCCTGTTTTGATTTTAAACTCTCAATCCAAATAACCTAGAAGGATTATAAACTGTTCTTAATATATTGAGACCTGCCTAATATTCTTTTTCTCTAATTCAAAATCTGGAAGTCTAATTGGTAATACCTTTTATTTAAGATTCTTGCCTGTTTGATTCTTTTATATTAGTATTTATTTTTTAGATCTAATCTTTACAATAGTACTGTCAAAGATCTGTATTACCTCTTTGCTTAGAATTTCCAAATAAGTTTCAGCTTCTTAGTTCTACAAATTTATATGATTCAAGAATTTATTTTAGGTTTGTATTACCTAGTATTGGTTTGTATTCCTCTATATAACAAGTTACACAAATACTTCAGACCTGCCAGTCATACTAGTACAACCATAATTACAAATATCTTATTTCAACTAATCAACAGAATGTTGTTATCATAATATCATCTATATATTGCATAAGTAATTATTTAAATTTTACCATAAGTGGGTTTTGAACTTACAACCTATCACTTAAAGAGATGACAACTTATTCATTTTACTAAGTTATTATATCTCTAATTAAGAATATTAATTTCTTTAATAATTAAATCAAGATATTCTTTAAGAATATTATTATGATTTATAGATATATTATACTTTTTTCAAAAATAATTATGAAAAGTTTCTAATTTGAAAGTTTCTGTTATTAAAATGTTATTGTTTCTAATTACATAATTTGTTTTATAAGTTATATAAATAGTATATTATGCTTCATATCTTTCTTTTTTATTATTAAATAATATTAGTTTATTATTTAGATTAAGAATTACAGTTTTATTAAAGGTAGTTTTAAGTTTGTTTCAATATTTATTTAATTTTTTTTTATCTTTTATGTAATTTGTTATAATATATTATTATCATTTTGAGCCTCTAATTTATTCTCAATTACATATTGGAAATCTAATATTAATTTAGATTATGATTAATATTATTTATTTCCACCTATCGAATGCAAACCATGTACAGAATACCATCTTAATTCAAACAGAATTAACTAAATATGTATTATTAACACATTAGCAATTATTTTTGCAACATTTCTAGCTAAAAAAACTTCTAACAATCTTAAATTCAATACTAATTACATTGATCTTATATACTTAATAGCTATTAAATATTCTTTATATATATCTTCTATACCTTCCAATATCATCATATACAACTTTAGTATTTTAGAAATCTTTAAACCAAACAGCTACATTCATGAACTTCAAGATATTTATCTATTTAATTCTACAAATAATAACTTTACTTTTTATACTGATGGTTCTATTATTGATATTAGATTAAAACAATGTTCTATGAGTATTGGATAGGTTCAAATTAATAAACAAAATCAAATTATCTATAAATTTTTGGTCTAAGTCTGTTTATAGCCATCATTCTATAAAGCTAAATTAGTCTCAATTATATCTGCAATATCTATTACACTTTGTAATTCATCTATTAGCATCTATACAGATTTACAATCTGTTATTTCAAAAGTTTATATACTATTGAACTAATTATAAAATCTTAACAAGTTATTTAAATTTAGCATATAACTTTTATAATATATCTTACTTAATATTATAAAATCTTTTAATCTTCAAATTACTTTTTACAAAGTTCAAGCCTATACTGATAATTCTTTCAACAACCTTGCAGATTCTTTAGCAAAACAATATATACTCCTTCAACTTCTCATCTTTAATTATACTAATATTTATAACCCTTATTATATTCTTTAATAGAAACAAAACTTTATCAAACTACCAACTAGATATTTTATCAAAAATATATGCAAAGCATATATACTAGCAATGTGATCTTCATAAAAAAAAAGCAGTGAATGGTCTCATCTAAACCACCTCATAAACTAGACCTTTTTTTAGCTTTATCTTAATCATAATCAAAAACCTATATCTTTTTACACCAGCTTTAAACTTAATCAACTCAAAATTTTTAAATCTAAATTCTTACTAAATGAGCTATCTACTTAATTTTTTCTTAATAACAGATATCTTCATATCTTTACCAATACTAATTGCTTCAAATGCAATCTTTTTAACTCATCTACATACTGGCACACATGCTCTAACATATATAATACTTTTCTTAATATCATTCATACATCTGTTAACCCAATATTTTCCAAGACTGAACTGGACTTATCACCTTTCCAACTTTAAAAACTAGGTTTTAATATATATCATCATCCATGCTTTAATCACATACTATTTCAATACAATCTACATTTTATAAACATTACATATAAAGAACTTATATCTAAATCACTTATTGAAGTTATTCACAACTTTAATATATTGTAATAAAATTTACTAAAAACTATCAAGCTATAGCAAATTTTAAAGTGATGAGGGTCAAGTGGAAGATCTTTTATTTAAAGGAAAATAAAATAAAATAAAAGAAGAAATATAAAAATAAATAAAATAAATAAAAA
>CAJVQA010009733.1:0-11896 GCA_910591915.1 Cetraspora pellucida | reverse complement strand
CTAACACCCTCTTTCGAAAAGGTTACTTGTCGTACGTTACACGAGGTTTAGAATTTTGGAGCGACAGAGTCGCAAACCTCCGAACCCAACAATATATATTATGTAGTGTTCTTGATCTCGTGTTGTGCTCTTGATCTTGATTCACCGCTCCGTTTAACTTTGCTCTGAACAGATATCGTATGTATACCAAAGACCAATTTTTTATTTCTAATTATAAACTAAGGTGTACACTTATTTACATTGTATAGTACGTACGTATATACAATAATTTTAGAAAATATGATCAATATTCACAATATTTCTTTTTTAAATAGAAATGGTTTAGAAAAGCTGTCCTGAAATTATTAACGCAAGATGAAATCTGCAGAAATTAGCCGATCGAGTTGCAAACTTTTAAAAACAAACATGAATAGTTATTATCTCTTACTTTTAATAATAAGTATTTATATAATAATAAACGTTATTGATGAACCTTTGAATTCTTTCACCTAGCCTTAAGATTTATTCTTGTTGTAATAAATAATGAAAATGTACGTTGTAAAGGGCGAAAATGCTCTAGGATCTGGATAGCACAATATGTATGCTACAACACTACACCAATACCAACTAAATTACTCTATTTTAACTCTAATAATAGTAATGTTTTGATCGAGGTGTGGAAAGACTTGGTACAAGTAACTGGTGTCAATTAGAAGTCAGGTGTCTCTTAGTACAGAATCACGAAGTTTTGGTCTCTAATTCCTATCATTACTATATATTTTACCTATACAGGGTTTGAAACGCTCGATACGAGGCAGCTTTTGTTTCGAATCATGTGCCATCCGTCGAATATGTGACAGACCAGAGCCAACACATCACGAGATTACCCGATAGCACCGGCTTTATTTATTTATGCCGGTAATACAAATTCCTAAAAAGAAAATAGCCAATCAGTGAGTTCAAATTTTAATCGTTCCGGACGAAAATACTCAAAAACTAGTGTTTAATTCTGCCTTTGTGAACTAATTAAAAATGTTGGGAACGATTCATAACTATATTATTTTACATATTGCCAAAACTTTTGGCATTTCAACATTATATAAGAGTAATAGTAATTCACCTACTACTAACTAAATTCATACAAATGTCGAAAAAATTGTAGAGAAGTAGAAAAGTAATGTTGGGAAAATGGTACTCGAACAAATAAATATGTGCATTTTACTGGATAATATTATTGATTCATTGTATATATTTATATATTTTATTTTTGTCAATAATAATATCGGTCAACGGATATGTTCCTGATTTTCATGACCTGATGCATGTCTATATCGTTATCCATGCGCAATCGATAAGTAAGCTACTGTTGAAATGCTGTTTAGTCAGTTTTCGAGTCAGTTAGAGTCATGTTGTTTAAAGTCGACTTCACTAATATTAAATAGATACAGCAAGAGTAATTCCAATTTATACTAAAAGTATATATGACATAAAGTTCTGTTCAAAATAAGTGAAATATCAAATTATCTTCCGAAGGTACGGATTACAAACAAGTATGTATCTAATTTCGTGTGACTTGAGGTATAGTATCAAAGTTAATTACAGTAACATTATATAAAATTTAATGCAGGTCACTAATTGTAATTGATTTTTACCAGACAAAAAAAAATTGAATCTGGTTAATTTTAATTTTACTATCGTTGATTACTAGATTTATACATTTTTGGTAGCGTTCCCACAAAATTTTTTCCATCCCCTGTCCTGTTTTGTTTCTAAGTAAAAAATTGCGTGTAAATTAAATCTAATAAAACCGCGTCATAGTTAGTATTATAGTTAGAAAATATGACGACTATTAGTAGAATTCCACGAGAAACATTTTTAAGTAGATGGTTTACTAATATAAATTTAGAAATATTCCTGTTTTTTCTGTGTACACTTATCTTACTTATGTACGCCTCGTACATTTTTACTGGCTTATATTGAAACTTTGCAAAAAAATAAGCAATTTATCCTTAAACTGGAATTCTATACTTCGATCCCTTTATGAGATACGTACGTACGTATCTTATTGTGAGATCCCCTCAAAATTTTTGTTGTAGGAATGTATGATTGATTTTTTATATATACTTGCCCATCATTTCAAATTTAATCAAACTCATTTCGAAAATAACAAAAACACCAGTTACTACTCTATTTTATTTTGCAAATAATTACCATTCTTCTTGTGTAGGACATCAGCTCTGGGTTTTAAACCCTAACTGCTCGTCGAATGGTATTGTTTTGCCTCATCTGTCAGTAAATATAATGACCTTAAAACCGGTGTAGAAAGAGATGCAAAAGTAATGCTGTTTCTGAACCCATCGGGCATCAAAATTTTGAAGATGCATGCAAGTTGAACTGTCAGATCTGGCTTTTTAAACCGAAGGCGAAGTAGACACAACCCTTTCACAACCTTCAGATCGTAGAAGAGGATGTATTGGTGAGAAAATACATAATATTAAATTCTAAATGTAATTAAAAATTAATTTTGATTACTATTTCTAGATTTATCGCGTGCTAGACGTGGATTAAAGGCGGAGACCCGTTACCCGATTCATATAAAAATAATAAGTATATATCCTTGGTTCTTCCCGTTCCTACAAAAGTTCAAATCGTTTGTCAGCGGATTCTGAACAAAATGTGAAAGTTCCTCGGGAAAGTACATATGATGCTGAGATGTGCAGGATCTTAGTGAATTGTCTTGCAAAGGTACGCGGATTCGAAATAACTGGCCAGTGGCACTTCGAAGAAATAGGTACTGGCATCATCTTTTTTGCGACCTGACGATAAAGAAACTGGATAATCCCTACTCTGAAGCTGTCCTTGAAGCCGTAGCAACTATAGTTGGCGGTAGAATTATTGAATTACGGCATTACGGCATTTTACCAGATGGTAGAATTAATTACGGCACAGTACCTGATTGCCGTATTGCAATTCTTGAACGTGTGCAGGTTTGTGGCGCAGCAAAAATTCTTTAATCACGTCAAATCCTCGATTGTGATTGGCTAACGGGTGTGGATCTGCCCGCATTAACTTTTATATTCTCAAAATAGAAATTTTCAAAGAATAGACCCATATGATGGTAAAATTAGCCCAAGAACAATTTTCACTTAATGGGCTCTGTGATTTTATTAGTAAATTTCGGCCAAATTCTTTGATCGTCGCTCTAATCGAGAATCTGCCGTGACAATTTTGTTGTGCTAGGTTTTGTCGATCACAGTAGGGTTAGTGTTTAGAATAAACTTAAAGACTGAATGATTATATAGTAAAATGGATCAAGAAAAACTTTTGTTAGAGTACTAAAAGTGGTTCTGTATGTGGTTTTTGAGAAATATGCAATTTGGGACAAAACGAACGTTTGTTTTGAAACTTTACTAATCGTATTACGTGTCTAATTGTTGGTAGAATTACTGAATTACGGCATTTTACCACGTGGTAGAATTAATTACGGCATAACATCTAATTGCCATAAAACTTTTGTGCCGCAATGTCATAATGCTGTAATATCCTAATTAGAGATTGAATTTGTATAAATTTAAATGTGTTGGATTATAATTCACGTCATTTCTAATTAACAAAGTCATTGCCTGCAATAGGTAGTCATGTAGTTCAAGTATTTTAATTAATATATTTAATCTGTTATTTCTTAACAAAGGTTTTTTGGTAAACATATATCTATATATTAAAATTCTTCGTATTATTAAAATAATTGGGGTGTAACGTTTAGACTGCCCTATTGCCCTATATAAACAATTTTTTAAATTGTGTTACTTATTTGCTACGAAGATATCAGGATATCCGTGTAACATCGACCATGATCTGTGATTCAACGTTGTCACATGGCTTCACAGCAGGGGTAACGTATTATGTTATTCAATATATATATAGCATTTACTTAAACATTCATAATTTAGTTTTTTATTTAAATAAATGCTTTAAGTAAATACTGATTCTAAATGCTATACATATATTGAATGACATAATATGTCATCTCTGCCCTTCGATCTGAGACTCAACGTTATCCTAGGACTTCCCGGACATTTATCTTCGCAAAGTCATGTGACAACCTTGAATCGAAGATTAAATGGAGTAAGTGGTATCAAATTATTAATTTTTCTTAATGTTATATGTCACCTGCATTAATCTAACGATTTTATAGATTTATTTATTTAATAACTTTAAACTGTCAGCAAAGTGACAGGTTGTACCAATATGATGCTTAAATTTTTATCTAATTTTTGAACAGTTTATCTCTCGAAGTATAAATCATAATACGATTATTTGGATTAATCGGATTGGATAGAATATGCTAACAATCCACTTATAACAATATTAAATATAAATCAGTCCAGTCCTAATCTAAATCAGGTCAACCTTGATTAAAGATAGCATAGAAAATGTTAATACGTAGAATGGTTTTTGATAATATAAAATTTCAATCTATCAAAATCCACTAAGAATAAAAATACTATATTTGCTTTTGTTCCAGTTTCTAACGCGATTGCATCATGAAGTTACCTTATTTTTATCAACTAAGAAAATAAATAGCTGTGTTATTAAACATCATATAATATTAAAATTTTCAAACTTATTATAATAGCTTGTACTTAACCATCTTACAATAATTTGTTTATGACAATTAGTTAAATTTTTACATTGCTTATTGCTAGGTTATGCAGCGCTACTTAGTTTTTTTTTTCACTTGGGCAATGCATAAGCATAATGATAAATATTTAATCTTCAGCCATCTGTTTTATATACAACACAGCCGTAACATGCAATTTGTGTATCACTTACAAACATCAAATACGTAATGGCAAAAAAAATATCTAATTAGTAAAATAATTTCAGGCTTGAAAGGATTTTAAAGTTTGCATTAAATATTTCGACCCTATAACATTGCGGCATTACGGCATTACGGCATTACGGCAAAAAATACGGCACATGCCGTTGCCGTATTGTTTTACAAAACTAATTCTACCGCCACCAACAACTATATTTACGTCACACCTGATTCTTGAAACTTGATTTGTAGATGAGAGATTTGCGCCACAATGATTGGCACATGCTTCAAGAATTACTTCGATACTATAATTGCTTCGATACTATGACGACATTACGGCATTACGGCACTACAGAATTACGGAAAAAATAATACGGCACATGCCGCTGCCGTATTGATTTGCCAAATTAATTCTACCACCAACTATAGTAGCAACAGGGTCCATTTCTACACTTATGAAACATTTCGATCGGGCAATGAAGTATGCCGACCGGCTTTGCTCTAAGGAAGTTTGGATCGTGCATTTCTCTAGGTAAGATCCTTCTGTATTCGACCCATACTGCCCTGTGAGAAGCTTCAAGATAGGGGATTAAAGATTATACTTTTCTGGCACGATGAGGGATTTGAAAACATGCGAATAAGTACCAGGTTTCGGGATGTTGATGATGGGTTTCACGAAATAATAGATAACCAAATTTTACTCATTAACTATTAATGGAGTTTCGCCTGAAAAGGCTTGTGCAAATCTTCAAATCAAACTTTCATTTATCATGTATTTTCGCATGCAAACATTTTAATGCAAAATTATATCTAATTGATGAGTGCTACAAAGGGAAAACTTGTATTTGCGAGTTTTCTGAAATCAATTTTATAGAAACGGATTTATCAGACACATGATTCATTAAATAGTATTTATTGTCACGAATCCATAAAAATTTTGCAATCACATGTGGTATATAGCACATCGATAAAATTTCTTAAAGCTTGTTAAAGTTAGGGTTGGCGTATATATTGCGGCTAAGTGTTGGCATGATTTATAGTAAATAGCTCAAGGAAAACTTTTACTTGTACACCAAAGGCTGTTTATTATACAGATTTTCGAGGAATAGGCGATTTTGACCAAACGAACGTTTGTTTTGAATTTTTTGACCGCGTTACGTTACACCTGATCTTGAATTCTGATTCGTTTGCACCACAAAATTAGAGGTCGTCTAAAGCCAGGTAGTTTTTAAATTGATTATTAATAAATTTGTAAAGCAAAACACACGTGACACATATAAATTACTGCCTGGCTTTAGATGGTTCCCGAAATTAGGAGAATTTATTAGCCAAATCTATCAATTAATCAATCTTTAAATTCCAAAAACTGGATGAGAATTTAAAAACTTAAAAAAGTGAAAAATTTTCTAAAAATATAAAAAGAATAAAATAAACCACTTTCTACTAATAGAAAAATTAAAAATGACTTTGATTAATAAAAAGTTATGTTGCAATTTTTGTGAAATCTATTATTGCATATGTCTTACAAAATCTTTAGCATACATTATGTCTTTGTCATGGAATTCAAATCTGACATGAATGCAAGGTTTTATTCTTTTAAATTTCTACGCACCTTGTAATTTATTATTTTTATAAGTCATTCAAGTACAAAAACATTGCTTATACCTATACTCAAATTCAGGTGCAATTCAAATCTTTGTTTATTTATCATTTACGTATGTCTCTTTTAGAATGACACTTTTTCATCTCACCAACCATTCTGTACGTACTTTTAAAGGTTCTTTGTTTTTCTTTAATTTGTAAATCACGATACACGTCACGAATAATTTATACTTTCTAGTCCAAAAAAAATATTATAACTCAAGTTATGTTCTAAATTTCCATGTTCAGGCTACTCAAAGACAATAGCATCAGGATTATCAATTCTTTTAAATGTATGCATATCTTTGAGATATTGTGGATCAAAAAAAGCACACATTAAACTAATGATAGACCTTGCACTAGACTTAGACAAACCAAGATTGTAATCAATCTACCATCATCATAAACTAGTATATTTTTATGCTATTTAATATTATCAGTGTTAATGCGTGTGTCGTACGTCGGAACAGAATTATTGTATGTTTAAAGTTTAATTAGGTTGAAACCAGTGTTGGCAAATAGAACAAAAGCTTTTTTTTTTGTTTTAATATAAAAAATAGATTTTTATTAATAATTTACAATTATTTAAATATATATTGTTAGAATATTAGAAATGTTATTATATTTAATTAATAAAGTTTAATACTAAAAATTTACAGTAGAAAAATAAATAAAAAATGAATATAATCATAAGCCAAGAGAACAAGCATAGTAAACATGACAACCCTGGTTGAAACGGAATTCCAAATTCGGTACTGTAATAAATGTGTATTTGACTGATATAACGATAGTTAAAGTGAATAAAATTTATCGTTATAATAAATTGGTAAAATATTTAGGTCATTATTTTTTTATTTTCCCTTCTATCTGACGCTCTAATAATATATTTGAAGAATTGCTTTCAAGGCCTTAGTAACGAATCGGCTAATAAGTAGTATAAAACTTTTATTCCATGTGAAGACTTTGACTTCTGTAAAAAGATCATTATCGGACAAAAATACATTTTCTATACGTGATCTTGAAACACAAATCAATCCTATAATCCACCTTATTAACCTGACTTAAACCTACCTGTATTTATTGTCCTAACAAGTTATCTGAATTAAATAGTATTCCTTCGACGTTCTCAGGCATTCGAAAAGCATCTATTATATAATCCTCTTCGCAATTTAGATAATGTAAATTCAATTGCAAATAAAAATCATTATAAATATAAAGAAATGAATTTGATTTGTAATAGTGGTTGTAAAATGTAAAACTTTATGTAATGCTTTTTAATTTGTGATGCACTTTTATTAATAGACCTTATCATAAATGACTTATTCCAAACTAATATACTTGATAAAATAATTTAAAATGCACTTCATTTTATTGTAAGTTGGATTTGAGTTCTTTAAAAGCTCGGATACAATTCAGAATTTAGCAAATAAAATTGAAGCAAAGCATAAGTCTAAAGAAAAATTAACAAGGCCCTAATAAAATCAAAAATAAAACATCCAACAAAACAACTAACTTGGAAGTAAAATCTCATAGGATACCTCTCTAGTACACCATCAGTGTTTCGATAATTAATGAAATATTAGAGTATTTGAAGATAAAAATTAACAATAGGCCTTTCGTCAAATCAGGAGATTATTGGACGATTGTTGGTAGAATTTCTGATGACCAAGTAATTATAGATTATTGTTTGATAGAATCTATTATGAAAAGATGGAAAGTGAAATTTTTTTAAATAACAATAAATTTAAATAACAATACACCAATAGACGAATGAGTACGAAGCCTTCCTTACCTTAGAACGGATGTATTCAAGTCCATTTACTCTGCATGCACTTTCTAATATGGATTGTTTATATATGTTTGCTTTCCAAACCATTTTTTTATAATCCGATTATTTGGATTCCACATAGCCGTTTTTTTAACTTATTCTCCGTCTAATGTTGTTTTCAACCGTATTTAGTTTATCAGCCTCCCTCATATTGATGATATTTAAGATAACCTTTATCTTTTTTTATAAGGCGGGAAATTTTATTACTAACACTTCTTTTTTAATTTGCGGGAGATCTGTTAAATTTACATAAGAGGACACGGTTTCAAACCAAATCTGGCCACTACTGTCGTCATATCTTTTAATACTATGTTGAATACTCCATTATTCAATTCGTAATTCTTGGTCGTTACCACTATTATTCCTTAACGCTTCGATCGGCCTTTTTTTCTCTGTGTGGTTTGACTAAAGTTTCTGGTAGAAATAAGTAAAACGGATATGACTATCTAAAATTTGATTGATTGTTCTACTATAACAGTCAATCAGATTTTAGATAGTGGGTTGTGACCTGCTGAATTATTCAGCCTTTATCGTTATTATTGTCGTGACATCCGACTGGACTAAAGTTGTAACTTCAGTTGAAGTTAAAGTTGCTAATTCTGTAATTACGTAGTCGGTTTATCATTTATGCCCAGATTAAAATAATTTCAATTTAAACCAATTATAAGTATTTATTTATTTCACAGCGAGCTTTTAGCTATAGAAAAATGTAATAAATGTTGCATAAACATCGATATACATTGTACATAGCAAGAACAATAAAGGTAGAGACAAATATTACGTAGCATTCTTTTACTGTATTATACCCCACGTAAGAAAAATTTAATTAGTTAGTTATATAAATTTATACTCTTAATATAAGATATCAAGAGACCACCTCTCCTCTCAAGATATTACATATACTGTATCTGTCATTACCCTAACCTATTTCTAATATATTTTATTTAAAAAAAAAATTGCAAATTGAAAAAAAACAACTATTAATTACAAACTCCATCAAATATTACCTATCATTAGACATTAGTCAAAATTTGGGCATTCAACAGGTTTGCTTACTAAAACATGTTCAAACGTTAATAAGTATGAAAGAATAATACTTTTAAGACGACTATTTTGGTTGGATAATATTCTTACCTGCAACTACTGGTTTAGCATTTATTGGTTTAGGGAGATTTTGATATTTCAAAAGCCGACTTAAATAAATAGCTTGTTTATGTGTCTGGTAGTTGAGTCGTGTCGATATAACTTGATGGGGATTTTTGCCAGAGTTATTAATTTCTTTAACCTGCTTATATAATTCAGTTTCTTCATTTCTCAAATCATCACGAAATTGTTTTAGCGTATTGGCCAATTCTTCAGCGGTTGGTCGGTTTTGAGGTTCAGCATCTAAGCATTTATCCATCAAATCCAAAAGCAGTCTGGGAACTTCACATCTAATTTCGGGTCTATAACCTAGACAAACTTTAATTGCTAGATCCTCATCATGTGAAATATCATGATATGGAGGATACCCAGTAAAAACTTCTGACATGATTATTCCAAAAGAATAAATATCTGATTTTTGAGTATATTTCTCTCCATGTAACACCTCTGGAGCAATATAAGGAAGCACACCAAAAATTCCTTCATAGTTTGATTCTTGGGACACCGGCTTGCATAAACCAAAATCAGTAATGTAAGAATTGACTATATTTCCGTTAACTATGTTTCCAGAATGAAAATCTCTATGCATTAATTTTACTTTGTGGATTGTCTTAAGCCCATCGGCTATGTAAAATAAAATCAATATTCTATGACTCCAATTTAAGTCGTCATATTTGCTATCTAATAATTTTCGAAGACTTCCTTGCTCTGCATACTCCATAACCATCATATAATTATGATCATATTGGTTCTTAGTTATGCCATAAATTTTAATTGCTGAATGGCCCCCATATTTATGTTGATTTTCAATCTAAAATCATAATTAGAATAAATGAAATTTAAATAATGCTGTAATGATAACAATTACGATAAAAATTTTGGGACATATACTTCTTTTAAAAATTCTTGTTTTACATCTTTAGAATTATAAAGGCTCTTTAAACAAACATTCATTCGCGACTTCCTTATCCATTCATTTTTCATAGCATCAAATCCCTTAATATATCCATCATTCCAAACTGCCTTAAAAACAGTGCCAAATCCTCCTTTAGCAAGATACTTGATATTTGTAAACTTATTAAAAGGTATCCATTCGATAATGTCTTTAAACCCCTTTGCATTAAGTTGAGTTTTTTTAATAAATTCATCAATATAGTTATTACCACTTGTCAAATTATGAAATTCCTTTTTAAATCTTAAATGAAAAATAAATATAATAATGTACTAACGTTAAGAGCTACAATTTAATAATAACAAATATATACCGTCTATCATGGTTTGGCATAGTTAATTAGAGGCGATTTATTATTATTATTATTGGAATTATAATATCATTTAATGTAAAAAAATTTACAAAACTTACTCGCTATTGCAGTGACACGCATTATGTAGTTAACGTTAGTTTGTATCGTAATTTACAAAATTCATTTTAAAAACTTACCCGCTATCGCGGTGATACACAGCATGTAGTTAAAGTTAGTTTGTACTGGCATTATCGTTGATGTCTGTCGTAAAAAAAAAATTCATTTAAAAAACTTACTCGCTATTGCGGTGACACAGTATTAGTTAAAGTTATGTTAGTTTGTGTTGGCATTATCGTTAATGTCTATCGTAATTTACTCATTTAAAAAACTTACTCGCTATTGCGGTGACGCGCAGTATATAGTTAAAGTTATTTTAGTTTGTATTAGCATTATCGTTGGTGTCTATCGTAATTTACTGTAAAAAATTCATTTAAAAAAACTTACTGACTATTGCGGTGACACACAATATGTAGTTAAAGTTATGTTAATTTGTATTGGCATTATCGTTGATGTCTATCGTAATTTACTGTAAAAAATTCATTTAAAAAACTTACTCGCTATTGCAGTGACACGCAGTATGTAGTTAAAGTTATGTTAGTTTGTATTAGCATTATCGTTGATGTCTATCGTAATTTACTGTAAAAAATTCATTTCAAAAACTTACAGACTATTGCGGTGACACATAATATGTAGTTAAAGTTATGTTAGTTTGTATTGGCATTATCGTTGATGTCTATCGTAATTTACTGTAAAAAATTCATTTAAAAAACTTACAGACTATTGCGGTGACACGCAGTATGCAGTTCAAGTTATGTTAGTTTGTATTGGTATTATCGTTGATGTCTATCGTAATTTACTGTAAAAAATTCATTTCAAAAACTTACATACTATTGCGGTGACACACAATATGTAGTTAGTTTTATCGTTGATGTCAATCGTAATTTACTGTAAAAAATTCATTTAAAAAACTTACTCGCTATTGCGGTGACACGCAGTATGTAGTTAAAGTTATGTTAATTTGTATTGGCATTATCGTTGATGTCTATCGTAATTTACTGTAAAAAATTCATTTAAAAAACTTACTCGCTATTGCAGTGACACGCAGTATGTAGTTAAAGTTATGTTAGTTTGTATTAGCATTATCGTTGATGTCTATCGTAATTTACTGTAAAAAATTCATTT
>CAJVQA010009732.1:0-11896 GCA_910591915.1 Cetraspora pellucida | reverse complement strand
GTTGGTATTGGCCAGGGATTAGGAAGGTTTTGGATATTAATTCTAAGTTGGTGTGCTGTTCTAATAGTTTGGGCTATAAGTGTGTTGTTAAGCTTAGTAGGTAGTATGTAATCTGGAGAATATAGGATGTTGTTAGATGAGAGTGTTGCTTGTTGAAGATGTTGTAGTAGAATTTTTAGAGATGGGGCTGTTAGTAGATTGTTTAGTTGTATGTGAAGAGAGGAAATATGGTTTTGTGTTTGGATATCTGTTAGGCTACATAGGTTGTATACTTGATGATGAAATATTGTCGAGTTGGGTATTGTTGAGGCAAGTCCGGCTTTGTGTTTTGCTACTTGCATGTATAAGTTAGTAATACTTTGGGTGTTAGATTAGTAGATGAATGTGTTTAGTATTCTGTATGAAAATCGGGGTATAAGTACAGTATTAATGATATAAATTGCTTGCTTTTCTGTAATCTTTTTGTTTTTTATGGTACTAATAAGGTTGGTAGCCTTAGCAGTAATCTGGTTATAAATATGTTTGTGATGACTAAGTAGTGTAAACCAATAGCCCAGATAGCGAATGGTATTCATTAAGGGTATAGTATATATGATTGTATTAGCAAAGTTGATTGTTGAATTTGGGTTTTTGGTCTAGTTTGTTGCAAGGATTGATTTGATAGAATTAACTGTAATGTTGGCCATGTTGTAAAAGGATTCAGTAGAATTAACAATTTGTTGAAGAGTATGTTTGTTAGGAGCCAGCCATAGTGTGTCATCTATATAGGCTAGTACTGAGGTATGATATATTAGCTGTTGTGTATTAGGTAATTGTGTCATTGACATTTTGTAACCTTGAAATTTGGAATAAATGTGGGTTATTAGAGGGTCATAGTATATGTGCCAGAGCAATGGTGTAATTGTTTCTCCTTGGTCTATGCCATCCTGTACATAGTAGCTAAGTGTAGGCCCAAGGTTTGTAATAACTGAATTGAAACGATTTTTGTGTATATTAATTATAAGTTGTTATATATGGTCAGAGATTTTTATTCGATTTAGGGCATATTGAAGTAATAAAATGTGTACAAAGTCATATGCCTTGCTCATGTCCTGAGCCAAGAGCCATATTTCTTTGTTTTGTGTTTGTGCTTCTTGTAGTATGTTTGTAAGAATTTGTATGAGTTGTGTTGTAGAAGAATAAGGTAAGGCTACAAAGTTGTGTGGATCTAAAATAAGATATTTGGACATTATTTTGCTAAGGCAGTTAGTAATGATTTTTGTGAAACTTTTTTGAGTATATTCAAGGAGTGTTATAGGTCTAGTATAGTTAAATTGGCCTGTAAGGGTTGATTTTTTTGATATTGAGTATATTTTGCTTTGTTTCAAGACAGTAGGAATATCTGCAATGTTTAAGCATAAATTGAATAGAATTGTTAAAAGTTTAATAATGTGAGGGTGGGTATGTTTGAGCATTTCATTAGTGATAAGTGTAGGTTCTGGTGCTTTGCTATTAGATGAGGCATTTATTGTATTGATTATTTCTTGTTGAGTTATTGGATCTGTTAATGTGTTATATCATGCTATAAGTATGTTTGTTTTGGGTTTATATTCATTTTTCTATTGTTCCCAAAGAGTTGGGTTACATGGATTGTGTTTGGTCCAGTTTGTAAAATGATCTTTGATGTGTTAACAGATCTCTTGTAGTTTTAGTTATTATAGAGTTAGAGAGTTTTATATTGTCAAATTGTATGGTGTCAGTATGTCTATTGAGTATACTGTTGATCATTACTGTAGTATTTGATGTAAAGTTGTTGTAGCATTTTTCAACCTGTTGGATAATGTGTTGAGATAGTGAATATTTGTTTTCACTTTTTTGAGTATGATATAATGTTTTGCGATGCTCTTTTATTGTATTTATAGTATTGAAAAGTTGGCTATTGTCAATGTCTGACAGAGTAAGAGGTGTAATAGATATGTTGGTAAGTGATTGGATTGTTTGTATTTTTTGGTTTAGATTGTTTAGTTGTGTGGTAATTGTTTCATTTGCATTATTAGTATTAGTATGAAAGTTGACAAGAGTGCAGAGTATGCTACCACAGATGTTTAGTGCTACATAGGTTTTTGAGACAGTAGGTAAGAAGTTCTGAAATTGTTTTTGTTAACAGAAGGTGAAGAGTATATGTGTATTAGTTGCAGTAAGTACTGAATGTTGAATCTGGTGCCAAAGTTGTTTGACAGTTAGTGTAGATGCTATTGTTTCTGTAGTTGAGAATAATAGTTGATAACTTGTTTGTTGAAAAAGTTCCCAGAGTTCTTTTGTCATAGTATCATATTTAAATACCTTGTATTTGTATTTTTTGTATCATTTAGTTGGTTTAGTATGTATTTGAAGGTTAGTACAGATAATATGATGATCACTATTAGTGATGCCAGTTGCATGAGTAATAATAGATATTGTGAATATATGTAAAATTTATTGTGGAACACAGATCTCATCGATTTGACTAGAAAGCTGATTATGTTGCCAAGTAGAAGTTTGTAGATGGTAAGTGTGTATTAGTGGAGTAAAGTTATATGATATAAAGTATTTGTATAGTATAGAACGCTGTGGCCTATTAAGGTCTTGGTTAAAGTCTTCTATGATTACTGGAATAATGTTAAGTTGCTGTGCTTGTGTGATCCAAAGAATAATTTGGTTTTGTGTTTGTTTATTTATATTGGAGTTATTAGATAGGTAGGTAGAGATAATATGAAAGTTGTTTTTGTGTGATAGATAAAGGTCAATTGCTATGGCAGTGCCTTGATGAGTTTGGATATTATGAATATAGGTTGTAAGTGATTGGTTTATAAGGATTATTGTTCCTGCACTGGACTCTCTTAGATGTTGGGAGTTAGTATTATTATTGTTTGACATAAAGCATTTGTAATTATTATTATGAAGTGTAAGATGAGTATATTGGGAGTATGCTAGCTTTGTTTTAGTAAGTGATATAATATCAAACTATTGGCTAATGCAATAGTCTAGCCATAATTGTCTTTTGGTAATGTTATTGTATTCTTGGATATTGTGTGTTGCAATGGTTAAATGTTGGTGTATGGGTTTGTTGTTAGGTTCAATAGTGTTATTCATTAATATAAAGTTAGAAAATGTCCATTGCCACTGTGTTAATTGTAGGTGGCTCATTTGGTGTTATGGTAGGGTGTTAAATATTTCCCATGTTGGTGTAGGTAATGGTAGTAGGTTGAGTAAAAAGTCTGGAATTGTGCGAATAGTGTAGTGTTGTCTAAGGATTTGCATTGTTGGTGTTATTTCTGATTACAAGATTATTGGAAGAGTGAGTTGTATATTATTTTGAGTTAATACAGAGTTGACCTCTTCTATACTGTTAGGTAAAGGTAAAAGTACTTGTGCAGTTTGAGTAGATTTATTACTATTAGCATTGTCTTCTTGCTCTGTAGTTTGAACAATAGGATTTGTAATATTAATTCATAGTAGTAGTAGTTGTTTGAAATAAAAATGTTGACAGAGTGTTTTTGCAATTTGTGTAAGTTGTTGAGGTGTTGTAATAGGTAATGTAATGTTAAGTTTAGCAAGTTCTTGGCTGTCTGTTGATAGGTTAGGTTTGTCAGTAGGGTTTGCTTGCATTATATGATCAGATATTGGAAATCTAATATAATATTATTGAAAAACTTTCTCAAGAAATTCTTTTGCTATTGCATTATCAATTATTGGATAGGCATATTGGGAGTTAGTGCAAATGAGCTCTGAGTTGTTAGGCAAAAGTGGTTTGATAATAAAGTAATCACTAGAAAGTAGTTTAAATATATAATACTCCTTTAGCTGTGCAACTGCCTCAGCTAATGGTATTTTGGATGTAGATGAGTTGAATAAGAAAAGTCTTCTGACTTTATAATTAAGTTCATGATATGTAGTAGTCAATAGTTGTTTTGATGATAAAAGTTGAAAATATAAATTTAGGATTACAGTAAAAGTATAGTAGTCAGCCAGTTTGCATCTAAAATATGAGAGATATTGTAATAATTGCCTGCTTGTAATTGGAAAATAGGTTTTTAATTCAGGAAGAAGTTCTTGGTATCTTTTTGCAATGTTGGAAGTTTTGCAAAATAATTATCTGTAAGCTTATCAAATTTGAAGATTTTTCTTAGTGCATTGACAGTGGCTTTGTATATAATCTTTGTGTAATTGAAAGTGTAAATAGTAATATTTCTTGAATATGTCCAGAAATTTCATTAGGGTCTAGTAGTAAAGATATGAGCTTTTCTTGAAGTGCACTATTAATTGTGGCTTGAATGGATGTAGGTGTTTGTTCATTCTCATTTTGGATTTGTAAGAAGCTCTGACATTGTAAATGGTCTTGTAGATTATAAAGAAGGTGTAGTTGGCAAAGTTGATGTTTGAAAGGTATTGTAATATAAGCATTTGTTTTAGCATAGTATTTATAGTTTTCCGAGTAGCTGCATTTGTAATTGTAATTTGGTTAGTTTGTTTATAAGCAGCCAAAGCATTGTTGTATAGGTTAGTATATTCTTTCTGGTGTGCTAGAGTAGTATTTGGATTTTTAGTAAAGGTGGTAAAGAATCTGGTATCAAGATATTTGAATTTAAGAAATATTGCTAGTAGAATTGTGTGTTGAATTAGTGTAGTAATAAGTTTATGATTGATAAAATCATAGATTCCAGTTGGTGTTAGAAGTGCCTCGGCTATTGCTTCATAGGTACAGGTTTGTTGGTCAAATAGTGTATTAATTTTGTTAGTAATTTTGGCTTGCAAAATATCTGCCCATTCAGAGTCATCTATGTGATAGAACTGAGATATATTGAGCTGCTTATGTGTAATTTGACTATAAGTTGACTTGTTAGTATTTTGTGTATCAGATATTGTAGTCATAGATGTTGGTGATGATGTGGTAATGTTGTTGGAGGATTCTGGATTGAGTAATCCTTCTGTATTAAGCAGTTGTAGTTTGGGTCGTTTTTTACTTTGATATTGGTTAATTGTTGCTTGTATTGCTTTAACTGATGATTTGCTAATTTCTGTAGTTATTTGTTGTGAGAATGAGGGCTATTTGTTTCTTCTAGTATGGGTTTTGTGTTCAGGCTGTGTAGTACTATTTGGTGTCTCTGTAATGGGCTGAGTTTGTGTATTATTTACTGTTATGTCTGCAATAAGATCAAATATTAGTTCGTCCTCTTGTGTAAGGTTACTTGTTTGTGATAGTTCTTCATCTGTATCTAGTTCTGTAATCATGTTGTAAGGTATCACTAGGAGGTCTTTACTATATTTAGGGATCTTGTATGCCTTCTGTGCTTTTTCGTATAACTGAATAATTAAGTTAAGATCACAACTTCATATAGTTTTGGGAAATTTGGCACTGATGTTTACAAAGTTGTTTCTAGTAGTTGTGAAGTCAAAAAGTATTGATTGGGTAGCTTCTTTGTGCTTGTACAACCATTGTGTTAGAAAGATAATAAGGTTAGAGAAATAACCAGTTTTGGTAAGATCGACTGTAAAGAGGTATTTGTCAATGAAGTCAGAGACAAGGAAGGTAACTGTAAAGATGAGTTTAACAGAGTCTTTTATATTAATACTAATAAATTCTTTTGCATATTTAGTAGGAGGGTTAGTAGTAGTTAAGGTTGTAGGTAAAGGATTCTTTAAAATAGCAGGTTTGCTAGTAAAATAAGCTAACGGAGAGGAGAAAAAAGTGTTTTGGGAGGTTGTTTGGTTCAGAGTTTGTGGTGGATTGTTTTGTGAGTTTTCTACTATTTTTTTGATGTTTTTTTAGAGTTAACATCTTGTGTCTATATGCTGAGTCAGTAAATATGTAAAGGTCCTTAGGACTGTTTTCGCTAAAATGAGAGTTGTTTTTTGGAGTTCTGTTTTCAGTATTGTTACTATTCAAGGTTGCTAGTGGAAGGTTTTTCTGAGATTGACACCTCTTTTGGTCAAGTTTAATGTTTAGAACAAGTTTAATTAAGGACCCAAGGTCAGTTTACTTAGTAGTTATTGCTGTATTTTTGCTAGAAGTTTTTTGCTTTTTGTCCAGTTTTGGTAAAATGATCTATGGAGAAGAGTTTTGGAATATTTTGTATAGTTAATTACTTAATAGTTATTAGAAAGGTATAAATATAAGCAAATGAAATTGAGACAAAATTGTAAATGGTTTTCAGTTTTAATTTGTAGAATTGTTGCAGGAAAGTCAAATATTTCAAGGTAGTTAAGTTTAGTAAAAAAAACTATTGTGAATATATGAATAAGTTTTTTAAAACTTTCTTCTAGAATATTAAAAGAAATTGTTGCAGCTTTATCTATTTTAGAATTGTGGTTTTGAATTAAATCAATAAGGAATTTTGGTCTAGTACTAGTCATTTGTCTAATCAACAAATAGAAATTAGCTTTAAGTGCATATTTAGTTTCTGTAACTTTTTTAATAACTTTATAGAATAAAAGTTGTATAAGTATTCTTTAAGAAAGTTAAAGAATTGGCATGATATCTCAGTTTCTAATTTTTTATAGTTTTGTATTTCATCAGTGACTGGGAAGTTTGCTAACCAATCAAATAATAGGTTAAGTTTAGGTCTTGTTGCTTGATTATAGGATTGTTATCATTCATTATTACTTGTTTTATCTGTAATAGGAGTAAGAAATATAAGTTTGGAAGTAAGAGAATTTTTAGTAATAGATTATTTTTGATATAGGTTTGGTTGTTTTTTGTTGATTTTGTTAATTTTGTTTTGTTTTAATAATCCTAGAAATTTTTTAAAAATTAAAATTTTCTCTTCTTTAAATATTATAATAAATTTAATTATAAGAACAGTTTGGATTTGTATAGGAGTAAGTGCTTTGGTTTGAATAATAGATTTGAGTTTAAGTTTATGAATATATTTAAAATATACTGGAAATCCTTTAATAATAAGAATAGATTTGTCAAGAAATGAATGTGTATTATTTTCTAAGAAAGTATATAAGATGTTTTTATTTTGACAAATAATACAAGTATATGCATGATAAGAATATGTTTGGATTTGAAGAGTTTGTTTTAAACTCGATGAAGTTCCTTGTTAAGTTATAGAATAGTTTAAAGGAAATAGTAATGGAGGAATAGTAGTTGTTTTTGTAATTGGTGATTGAAAAATAATTTCTTTAAATTATTTGACTTGTTTAGATATAATATTAATATCCATATATATAAATTTTTGGAAAGAAGAAGGAGAGATTGTTTATCTGAGTAGAATGTTAAAATTGCTGGAAGTAAAGAAAATATAAAATTTTTGACAATAATAGTGGACAATGGTAAGTTGAATAGGAGTTTTAAAATAGTAAAAAGATTTAGTGATATTGTATTCAGATAAATTAAATGCAAATGATATTACTTTAAGTTGTATAGGTTGCACTTCTCTAATTATTATACTATAACAATCATTATACTTGTTATGGAAATAGTCAAGATCAAAATGATCTGACTCTTAGGAAGTCAAAGTAGGCATTCTATTTGATAGAGAAAGAAAAATACTATAGATATATTTAAGGATGAAAGTTAATATTACTTAGTAAATTTTTTATTATTAGCTATTGAAGTTTTTGATATATAAGATTTATAACAGTAAGGGTTAGCTTTACAGGAGTATGATGTAATACTGTGATTACTGCAGCTGCTGTAGTTTTGTATAATCTTGAGAACAATTTTGTATAATCTATATAGTACAAAGTGTAGCTGGTATGGCAAGTGTGACTTAATATTCAATTTAGTTACACATCCCAAAAAAGCCTTGTAATAGTGTACAAAGTCAAATTAGTAAAAGAAGAAAAACCAATAAAAAATTATATGCTATTTTAAGTAATATTAATTAGTTTACTATGAAAATAATTGTAGTAATGATTTAATATTACACAAAAATTGTGTAAGAGAAAAAAAGTTGAAGGTAAATGAAAAAAAATTTTTTAAAAAGTTTGCAAGAGAGTTAAAGCTATTTTTTAAGATATCTCTGTTAATATTAGGCTTATTGAGTTGTTTAGACCTTGTTTTGATTAGAGAAATAAGTTCTACAACTTTTCTTAAGACTATAGAGTGATTGTAAAACTAGTTATTGAGAAATAATTAAAAAAAGAGTTTAGAAATCTAAAGGCTGTTATTGCAGTATTAAACTGTGAATTTAAGAGTTATTTCTTTAAAACTTTCAGAATATATGTAAATGTAGTAGCTGAACAAGTTTACTTAAGACACCAAAGTTAGTTATTTTAATAAAATAAACAGATATTAACGATTTTAGTACTGACAGATTTTTAGTTATTTTTGTGTAAAAATAATTAAAAAAAGAGTTTGTTATTAATATACTTTAAATATAAAAATGTAATTATATATTATTAATAAAGACATATAGCCAAAAATTGCCACTTCAAAAAAAAAAACATTCTATAATAATTAGTAGATATAAATTAAGATTTGGTATAAGGTCAAGATAATAGTTAAAAAGCATTATAAAATAAATATAAAAAACATTAATTTATTTAATAGGTTCAAAAAGTCTTTATTAATAATTTTATTATTTTATAAAGCATACTTGCCTATACTACTAAACTATAGAACTTATAAACTTTATAAAACTTGAACTCTATAAGACTAGAGCTAAAAACTAAAAATTAAAAACTAAAAACTATTTTTTAAGAAAAGAAATTCTATACTTTTATAACAAATTATAATTAAAAAAGCATGCATAAGACCATAACACTTATTTTATTTTTATCAAACTTTAATTTTATTTGTTTTAATTTTTAATCTCTTTATACAGCTTTTTGTTACTTTAATATTTTTTAAAATTATAAAAGAATTGATAAGAAATAATTTGGCATTATTAGTTTAAGAGTCAGATCTAAATATAATTACTACAATTATACCTTTTTGATATTACTTTACATTTAATCCAAAAGAGTAAAGTAGAATCAACATTTATTTTCAGCTATATTAGTATAAACAGGTTAGTTAAAATTAATTTTTTTAATTTAAAAAGTAGTGAAATTTTATATTAAGACTTGTGTATTATTATATAGCTTTCTTGTAACTAAGTATATATGTTTTAAGTAAATTATTATCAGCATACTAATTAGGTAAATAGGTCATTATAATGATAACTCTTTAGATTTTTTAGTATAATAATTTTATATTTAATAGTAAATTAAAAATACTACTAAATTTAAAAAAAATTATAAAAAATAATTTATTAAAAGAACTTATTAGATTTTTTAATAATGTTATTACTACTTTTTATAATACAAAACACTAATAATTTGTTTTTTATTTCTTTAACTTTTAAGCTTTCTTAATAAAAACAACATTTATAATTAGAAATATAAAAGTTAATAAAAAATAAGTATAAGAAATTGGGTTTTATAATTTAGTTGTTAAGCTTTTATTCTTTTACAGACAAGGTCAACAGTTCAAGTTTGCTGAAGATAAAATATTTTGTAACCAAACATGAAGCCTATAATCAGATACAAACCTCTGTAGAAGTCCAAATATAAAACATATTTGATCTAAGAATTTCTAAAAGAAAACTGATATAGCAGAGTATAAGTATTACTATAGTAAGAAATAAGAAGAATATTATTATAATTTGTGAAAAAGATTGGTCTTATTTATATAAAATTAGTTCTAATATCATAAATTCAAATAGGTGTAGTTATAGGATCTAGTTTTATTTGATAGAGATTGTTAAAGATAAAGTAATTCTAAAATATATTATTTAAAAAAAATTAAATTAGTACTATAGAAAAAATATTTAAAATCAAAAACTTTAAATAGAAAACCTATAAGCAAGTTTTAGGTATTTTAATTAGTAAATAACTTGTAGGCAAAACCTTTAAATATATAATAACTAAAGTTGTACAAGTAGCTAATTGTAACTTTATTAATATGCAAAATGTAATACCTTTTATAATATTTATAAATTGTAAGTTTTAATAAATATTATAAGCTATAAAAATTACTCTTTAAATCTGAAAAAAATAAAAAATAAAAAATAAGTATTACTATTAATTGCAAAGCTTTTGAAAAAAAAATTGCTTGTTTTATATTACAAAAAAGAACTAAGCTTAAAAAAAAGTTATTATCATTTGAAAAACCAAAATCTTTTAATAAATATAAAAATGCTATATTATTATCTTTTATTAATTATTTTACTAACTTAATTTTGGCAATAAAAAATAATATAAGTGTTAGCTAGAAAAGAAAAAAAAAGAAAAATAGCTCTATTATAATTAAATAAAAAAAATAATTTTAATTTCTTTTTTTGGTTCTATTTTACTTATTACTATCTTTTAATATTAAAAAATATAGTTTATATATACTCTTTTTTTTTTATCAAAAATAATAAGATTATTATATCAAATCTTTTATATAGTTTAGATAATATTATATATTAAAAATCATAAAACATATGTCTAAAAAAAAGTTAAATACAAAATCTTTATTAAGACTTAATTAAAATCAAATATCTTAAATATTATAGTTATAAACAACTTTAATATAAAAATAAAATCTTCTAGTAAAACAATATTTTTGATTTTTTTTTTGATGTTAAGGTGACCTCTTTGATTTTTTGACTTTTATTAATAACTTTTTAGTAATGTGATTTTGTAAACTATTACAGAAGAGTATACAATTAATTACACTGTAACTTTTTTATATTATTTATTTAAGGAGTTTACTCAAAGGTTCTTTATTAATTGTTATATCTAATACCTCTACTTAAGTATTCTACTTTAAACCTTCTAAATCTGCAAACTGTGTTAACATTACTGAGTCAAGTTCAGATTATTATCTTAATCTTAGAACTAATTTATCTTTGAGATAAACCTTCTGAAGCCTTCTGTACTTATTTTTATAGCTGATCCAATATTGCTATAATAGAACCAACACTTGTAGTTAGAGTTATATCATTTAACTGCTATAATTTTGTATAGTTTACATAAACTTTAGCATCTATCTTACAGCATAACCTTAGTACTTAAGTATATTCTAGTCTTTTTTTCAGCCATTTGTTCAAACTTCTAATTCAGATAGTCTATATAGAACTACAACTAGTCTATTAGTATATCAAATTAGTCTAATATCTTTTTTCTCTGATTCACTCTGGTGGTCTGGTTGTTGGAGAATATTTTTGATACAATTTACTGTATATGCAATAGTATAAATAGGTTTTTAATTCCAATATTCAAAACTTGTTAATTTAAATAAACTAATTAAAAGTTAAATTTTTTTAAAATAAGCTTGGTTATAAAAAAAATAAAAAAAAAAGTAAATATAATATTTAGCTAATTAGTTAGCCAAAATTTACAGTTTGATATTTTTAATATTAATGCAACTATTAAAAAATTTTATTTAATATTATAATTCTTAAATATAACAAAGCACTAAGCAAAAACAAACATATTTATAAGGCCATCAATATGTATTTAAAAAATTTTAAATATACAAAAAATAATATATTAAATTTAAAATATTATAAAATAATTTATTATTATATGAAGAATTATAAGAGTAAAGAGCAAAAATTATATTGCATTTTTAACAATAATATATAAGCAAAGTGATGTAAAACTTTATTCTTTATATATGATTTAAAAGGAAGCATTTTTTATAAAAACTTTAATTAAATTTAAATAAAGTTAAAAACATAAATTTACTTTAATATTTAAAAAAAAGCAAAGTGATATATAGTATACTAATCTTTACTTTTTCTAATTATAAAATTTTTAGACTTGCTATATAGCTTGGTATTTTTTTTATTTTTTTATTTTTAAGAATGAGGCCTGGCCTTGGTCTTTATTGAACAATTTGGTATTACATTAATGAAAATGAGTTACATAAATTATTACATGGACCTATAGCTAGGAC
>CAJVQA010009731.1:0-11896 GCA_910591915.1 Cetraspora pellucida | reverse complement strand
CAGTTGAAGAAACTCATGACTTATTCTGTCGAAAGCTTTTTGTTGATCTACAAATAGCATCCAATGCTCTTTTGTATTATCTTTTTGGTTTCTTAAAATTGTAAGAATGTCCAATGCAGAGTCTGTTTGTGATGAAGCTTTGCTGATGTTGAGGTACAATTGCTTCACAGATTATATTTAGTCTGTTGGTGATAATTTTCATAAAAATTTTAGCATCGCAGTTGACTAGTGAGATGGATCTTCAGTTGTTTATATTGTATAGTTCCTTTGACTTTTTTGGTATTAGTATAACTAAATTTTTGCATCATGAGGAAGGCATTATTCCTGAGGTTAATACTTGGTTAAAGATTTGTTCTAAGATAGGTATAATGTGTTCTTCCATAAGTTTATAGAATTCATATATAAGGCTATCCAGTCCTGAGGACTTATTATTTGGTAGTTTTTGAATAGTTGTTAGAATTTCTTCTTTGGAGATAGGTCTGTTAGTTTTTTGTTCATTTGTGTAATAATTATTATTTTCAAATATTATTATATCAAATTTTATTTATATACTTTAATATTTTAAAAAAATAGATCAGAGCCAAAAAAATACAATTATGCAGACAAATTTGCCTGCAAAAGTCTACAATTTAAGGGATAAATTGAATATTATTTAGACTATATCTCCATTTTATATCTTTTGATATTGGATATACTTATGCTATCTTCTATTTTATAGGTATTTCTTTTATGTCTAAGCATAAATCTGCATAAGTTCTGAACACTTTCTGTAATTTTTCTTCTACTTATTTGATTAAAGTGTAGCTTATTTCTGATATTTCTGAGGCCTTCCTGTTTTAAGTTCTTTAATTATTTTATTTCATTCTTCTTCTTTGAGCTTCTTCCTGATTTTACTATACTATTCTTTTTTAATGTGATATTGTAGTTTGTAGATTTCTTTCTAGCTTTTAAACATTTTTTCTAATTTGGTATTTTTTTTTCTAAATTGTTTTTTATAGTAGTTTACTGTAGCTTCTTTAATTCACTTTGCTTCTGTTACTAGTCTTGTCTCTTTTTCTTCTTATTTAATTAATCTATCAAGTATTATCTTTTTGTACAGCTTGTTCAAAAGGCTGGCAATTATTCTTTCTTAATCAGTTTTGATTATTTTATATCTTTTATTTATGTTTTCTTCTATCTGTTTTCTTTGTTCTTGTTCTTATTCTTTTTTCTTCTTCTCTTGTAAAATTATTTGCCATCCTTTTATGTCCTCTATCCAAGTATTTGATTATTGTCTTTGAACTTTTGGTAGTCTTGCATCTATTTTCTTATTTAGCAGCTTAAGTTTTTTATTTATTTCACTTTTTTCTATTTTTGAGACCTTTTGCACTTTTTTGAACTTTGCATATTTGATCAATCTTTGAATTTCTATAATAGTCTTCTCTTGCTACTAATTCTTCTGACTAAGTCTTTTATTTGTTGTTATGTTATATACTTTTTTCTTAGGTATATGTTTGTTTGTTGCTGTTATAATTGCTTCTTCTATTATATTTTATATGTTGTTCATTTCTTGTATTCTCTTTCTTATTTTCTGTTCTATTTAAATGTGTTTCAATACTTCTTTAGCCTTCAATCATTTTTGTAATTCTTGTGCATAGTTTTCCTATTCTTTATTCTTTGCTTTATCATATAGGTATATTGTTCTTGATTGCTTCTTTCTTTTTAGTTCAGCTTTACTGTTTTTTGTAATTATATGTTTTATTCATATTTCTGCTATTATGATTTTATGATCACTTTCAGTAATTCCTACTATATCTTTTATTTCTGCTTCTTGTAAGCCTAATGCAAGCTTTTCTAACACTCATATATAGTTGATTCTTGTTGCTGCTTCTGTATTTGACTATGTGTAACTTCATTCTGTTAGGTGCATTTTTCTATATGTATTATAAAAGTCTTGTTATTTTATTCAATTAAATATTAGCAGTTTTTTGAAGCTTGCAGCTTGTGGAATCTGTTTATCTAATATATTGTTCACAATATAGTTAAAGTCACCTATAATGATAATTTGCATTTGTTTTTTCTAGGCCTCCACATAGGCCTAAACTACTCATAGGTACCCTTAGAGTAGTACTATATAAGATAGACCAGAGTATTAAATTATAAACTCTTAAAATAAGATAGAGCTGAATAGGACTTGAATATTAGTATCCTAGTAAGACTTGAATCCAGATATATCCAGCCCTGAGTATCGAAGGGTACCTATTATTGTACTATGAAAAATTACATGAGCACAAATCTTAAACTTTGATTGGCTAAAATTTTATACTGGTTAGATAATCTAAGACTTTAACTTTGTATGATCTTTTTCTTAATATATAAAAGAAAAAGAGATTATAATAAGCAGATATTTTTCTCAAAAAAAAATAAAAAAAATACTGCATAATCAGTAGAAAGGTTGTAGTTGAAGGTGTAGTTTTTAAATTAATCAAAATAAATAAATAAAAAAAAATAAAAAAAAATAAAAAAAAAAATAGATAAGTTAAATGAATATTCCAATCTTATTTGAGATTTTAAGTGGATCAAGTTTTTTTAACTGTTATGTTACTAATTGTATAATATGCTTTTGGTCAAATAAGAATTGTACTTGCAATGAACATAACCTCTACTAATACAATGAATATTCAAAATATAACCTCTACTAATACAATAGACATACAAAACATAACCTTTACTGATATAATAGATATTTAAAATATAACCTCTACTGACTCTGCGACTTCATCACCTATATCTAGAGTTTGGAACTGGTTTTATTTTTCTTATGTTAAATCTGATTAAAACCAGTTTTAACATAAGAAAAATAAAACCAGTTCCAAACACTACCTATACTAGTATCTCCTGCCACTAACAACACCACTACTATCACAAGTTTAACATCTTCAAAAAGTACTTTAGCAGTTTGAAAACACTTTATCTTATTATCAAATGAACCAAAGACAAAATGTAAATATTGCAAAAGTATTCTAGGCTATAAAAAAGGTACCGGAACATCACATCTTTGGTGCTATCTTAAATCTTGTAATAAATTTAAAAGGAATGAGACATGTAATGAACAATCAGATAGATCAAATAGTCAAACTCATTTGAATTTTCCTATTTTAACCAAATGGCAATGTAAAAAAAACCCAAGTCAAAAGACCTGATGGATATGATAATTCGGGATGAACTATGTTTTCAATTTATTAAAAAATCTAGCTTTCGTAAATTTCTAAGTAGGGTTCTATTTTGCTTTAGTATAAGTGCTAATACAGTAAAGCATGATATTATAAAAGAATATGATAAAAGAAAAAACTTAATAAGAATATTTCTTCAAAATGCCAAAGGCAGAATCTCTCTTACATGTAATGTATGAATGTTGCTTTAGCAACTAGGATATTTGGCAATTACTGCTTATTTTTTGGATGAAAAGTGGAATCTTATATCTCTTTTAATATTCTTTCAACTACTTCTCTATCCTTATATTGGTGCTAACATTGCAAATTGTATTAAGACTGTAACCAATAACTACTTAATTACTACAAAGATATATAATTATTGTCTTGATTTTGATATTATTTAACATATATTAATAATATTATATATTTATAGTTACGAGAGTGTGGCAACCTAGTGAAGTGAATAGGTTGTCAACCCTCAAGTGGCAGGTCTAAGGTTCAATTCCTATGGATGACGAATTTTGGAAATTATATCTGTGTTACGATAACTGTCTCTTGCCGATTGATTGGGTTTTGGGCATCTGTAATCTTAGGTACACCAAGTTGGGTTCCACCTGACATTGGGAGCTCGGGCATCTATGCGAAGTGTAACGTTACACAGTACATATACATAGAGGAATGTAAAACCGGTGTCATTTAAGGCTTCAGGCAAACCCATGATAAGACTACCAGGCGTAGAAGGCTAAAAAACTGAAGAGATGGAAACTCATTTGGAAATCCCGAGTAAAGAGGTAGCACAAACTTTTGATGGTGCCATTGGACCAATGGAAGCTTATAAAACACCTTCATAGGAACTGTCGGATAAACCGGATGACAAAGATGTATAGAGGAGCATATGACCAACCAGGCCACCAGAATCGCTGAAGGAAAAGAATACATAAGTATACCATACTGGGCCATCTGGATTGGGAGTCTGAGGAGTCAGTTAATTCTGAGTTGCGGCTAGTAGGGGATGATGAAGAAGAAGTTGGAAAGATGGGTACCAGGGTTTGGGTGAACTTTACAAGGATAATAGCAGTTTAAAGGATAACCCTGACTACAAGTATTGGTCTCGGCCATAGCATCAAACCAGGTTAGCAGTAAAAGGAAATACGGCTCGCTCTGGTAGGTTTGCCTCAAGGATAAAAATAGTCTAAGGATTATAGTCCTAAAGTTAATAGCGAATAAATCCAGGTCTATGACCTGATAAAATTAATACTAGGGTTAAATCAAAGGGTTTAAATAGAACATCTAAGCAGGGGTGTTAGGTACGGCAACTGATGGGAAACCCTCGGGTGGACTTCTTAAATAGGTAATATAGAAAAGTTACACGTGTAGCCAGTTGTACACTCGTCTAATAGTTCATTATAGATATGTTTATATAAACATGTACCCGCCATAAGTATTAATAAAAAGCTCGGACCAAAGAGGTTACCTTAATACCGAAAAAAAAATATATATATTTACAGTTACAAACTATTACCTTTAACAATGCAAGTTCAAATGATGTTGCAATTCATGAACTAATTAATTCTGCTTTGCAGGATTTAATTAATATCAAAAAAGAACTTTTTCATAACTGCTGTCTTGCTTATATTCTAAACCTTATTGTGAAAGATGGATTAAAGAAAATTTTAAAGATGATTATAAAGATATTTATTTTATATATTTAATTAATTTTAAATAATAATCTAATAATATTTTTATAGATTCACAGCTGTATTAAGACAATATATATAACACCAAGATGGTGTCAAATATTTTTAGATGTTTGTGAATATCGTCTATTAAAGCTACAATCCTGCCTTTAGATTGTGAGACTCAATGAAACTCTACTTTCATTATACTGCAATTAGCAATAAAAATGAAAAGCATAATTACTAGAATGAAAGATTGGGACAAAACTTTTTCTAATATACCTGATGAGGAAGAATAAAGAAGGGCAGAAGTTATTGTACTGTCTTAAAACTATTTTATAATTATAAGTTATGGATTTTAGTTATAAATATAAGTTATTTTAATTAACTATAATATAATTAAGAATTTTTATATAATGTATTTTTGTTTAAATAAAAATTAGTTATATTTATATTTTAAGAACAAAAATTTATTTATTTTATATCTATTTTTAATTAATATTGTATTTTAATAAAAAAACAAGCACTTTAAAAGTATCGGCTACTTCTTATTCAACTATCAACAATACACTTATCTCTATTCTAAGTATTTATGCCTATCTTCTTAATATAAGATTCCATTTGGATGACTTTGTTTGTAATACTTTCAGACCTATAATAGAAAAATTCAATAAATATTGAAAAGATAGTAATCTACTATATATGATTGCATGTATTCTTGATCTCTGTTATAAGATGCAGCTTATTTCATTTTATTATAGTAAAAAAGAAAAGCAAGAATTAGATAATGTTGATGAAAAAATACAAGATATTTAAATGAAGTATATATATAATATAATTATTGGCATAAATATTTTAAAAATTTATCTTATTAACATTTTAACAATTTAGATTTAAAAATCTGTATCTTGCATATTATTTTTCATTGGATTATTTTTCATTAGAAATATTTGATATTGAACAATATATAATGAATAGTGAAGATACTAGCATTGAAGATAAAGTGTCAACATTTGAAAGTTAACTTGATGATTTTTTCAAATATGCTATGAAGAAAACCCAAACTAATTAACCTGACTCACTTCAGAAAGTTAAGCAGTATCTTGATAAAAGTATTGTTAATAAGACCACTGATGTTCTTGAATGGTAGAGGCTTAATGAAAATTATTTTTCAAAGTTATCTGCAATGGCCTGAGATATTATTGCTATACTAGCAATAAGCATTGCATCTGAACAGATGTTTAGCTATGCTGGTCATATTATTAATAATGAATGCACTTTATTAGATTCAAGTACAATATTTGTATTAATATGTCAGTGAAATTGGCTAGTAGTATCAACTAAGTTTGAATGAGATTTATAATTATGTAAATATATTTTAATGTTACATTTAATTTGCTTTTAATATTTGCTTGCATAAAACTAGAAATTTTAAATATAATAAACTGAAAGTTGATTTTGCATTTATAATTGGGTCTATTTATAAAATTTCTGATTATTAATTGTTAATTGTTAATTAGTAACTGTAAATAATAGCACTTTGCAAAATAATGATAATCAGATAAAATTTCTAAAATTCTAAATTGACTTTTAATTTATATTTTTGATTATAATCAATATAATCTTTAAGTAAAACTATTAAGAAAACATTAGATTAGCGATTAATCAATTTAAGTATTAAATATTTAATTCAATATACATTAAAATATTCAAGTTCAATACTTAAATATTTTAATAATTAAGTTTTATTTATTTTATTTTATTTTTTTTTTTGCTTTCGCTAAGGCCATTAGTTATTGGCAGCTATTGCCTTTATTATGAATTCAATTATAATTATATAACTTGTATAAGGTTACTCCTATACTACACTAGCAGATAGTGCACTAAGCTCCTGTACACCTAATTAGATACTGTTTAACCTAATCTTGACCTCCCTGTCTGTACATCTGTTAAGCTGTTACATATTTCAGAATACATCACCTAACTATAAGGCTTCAGAGGGCCCTTCTGCTAACTAACTACCCATATTTAATCTTTGCTAACAGGGCTCGTTCTTGTAAAGTTCACCCAAACTCCAGTACTAACTTCATAGCATATCTCTAGTACTTATAGTATATCCTGCTTCCGAACCAGACTCCCAATTCAGATAGCTTGATAGGACTATGACCTGTCTCTGATACTCCAGGGTCTGTCCCTCAAGGTCTTTTCTCTCTAGTTCGAGACTTCTGGCAGCCTAGTTGGTAATACCCTTTACCCGAGGTTCTTGTCTGCCTGATTCCTTCCACATTGGTATCTATTTCCTAGGTCTAGCCTTTATAGTAGTACTGTCGAAAATCCATATTACCTCTTTACTTGGGTCTTCCTAAGTAGGCTTCAGTTTTCCTAGTTTACGAATTTACATGGCCATAAGGACTTATCTTAGATTTGCACCACCTAATGCCGATTAGCATTCATCTATATAACTTCAACATTGTACAGATGCCTTATGACCTGCCAGTTATTTGGTTCGACCGTGTTATAGGTACTGATCACAATTGATCAACAGATTGCTATTGCTGTAGTACTAGTTTCAAGGACTTATCTTGTATTTGCACTGCCTAATGCCAGTTTGCATTTCTTTATATAACTCTAGCATTGCACAGATGTCCATATACACTGATGTAACATAGATAGTTTTCCAAATTTTTACCATCGATGGGTTTTGAACTTCCAACCTACCACTTGGAGGGTTGACAACTTATTCACTTCACTAAGTCACCACACTCCAAGTTTTATTTATTTAATTTATTAATTTGTAAAATTTCAAAGTTTATGATTGCTTAAAAATTATTACTAGACTAATCAAAGACTTCAAAATTTTGCTAATTATAATAATAAGCCTTTTCAAAATGAATTTACTAGTAGATTTGTAGGTGTAAATTGTATTATATTAATTTGTATATAATATAGTATAAGGCCTGAGAATAAGTTATAGATACCCTTGGCCTACATGAGCCAGGTCAGAGTATTAAATTTAGGGATTTAGGGTAGGGTTAAAGCATGAATATTAAGAACTGTTATACAAATAAGTAGAGTTAGGGCATATATACTACTCAGCTCTACTTGTCTTATGCAGAGGCCTAGTTTTTCCTTTTTCATAATAATTTCTACTATTTTTTGCTAAACATTTCTCTTTATTTTTTTGTTATTTGGTGGTATATATACATACTTCTACTACTATTAATTTTATTTGTTTGAAGTATAATGTAATCTTAATCATATACTCATTGATTCTCTTGACTGCACCTATATGCTTTTTTTTGTTCTTTTATTAAAATTTCTATATCTAAACCCTTCTTCTTGTTTTTTTCTGCACTACTCTAATATTCAATATATCTTTTTGTTACTTTGTGCATTAGGAATTTACCTTCTCTTTTTGTAAAGTTTGTTTCTATAACTTTTAGTATTGCAACTTCCTCATCTTCTGCCTAGCCAAGCAGATTTTCAAGCTTCCACTCTTTGGTTTTTAATCCATTGACATTATAGCATGCCATTTTTATCTCATTTTTGCTTTTTTTCTATTTTCTTCTAATTGGTTCTGTTTTTTTTCTGTGTTTCTTACTTCTTTTTCTCTTTTTCTGTTTTCTTCTTTATCTTAACAGAAAAGTACTTTTCTCTCTTCTTCTGCTTTCTTCTTTATCTTAACAGGAAGGTACCTTTCTTTCTTCAAACTCTTCTTTTTCTTTTTACAGAAAATCTTCAATCTTCTTGCCTATTTTCATTGTCTCAACTAAGGCATCCTTAGAAGTGATTAGTTACATTTTTTCATGCTTCTTCTTTTGTCTCTTTTAGACTTTCTAACCTTTTCCAGATTTGACCTAAAATTTCTTCTATATACATATTTTTTTTTTGTGTCTGGTTTTTGTATTCTGTTATTTTTTTTTCAAAGTTTTTCTCTTTATTTTTAGTTGTGTTTTATGTCTTGTTTGGTTTTTTGGATCTTGATTTTGCATATTGATTTTTTCTTTTATTTCTCAGTATGTACTTTTAGAATCTTCTTCTCTTCTGCTCCTCTGTATTCTCTTCTCTCTATTTTTATCTTCTTCTGTATTGAAGACTTGACTGAATCTATCTTAGCTTTTTTCTCTTTTCTCCTTTATACTTTTTTTTTTTTTTTGTTTCTCTTTTCTCTCTATTTACTTAGTATACTTAAGAGTTATTAAACATGATCAGTTTTGATTAGACTGTTTGTATATCTTTCTCAGTTGCAAACATAATAATTGCAGTTCTTCTTTGGTTTTTATTTCTGTTTAGTAGAATGTAGACTGATTTTGTCTTTTTATTTTTTAGGCTTTATAGAAGTAAAACTTCTGAGACATTTCCTAGTACTTTTGTCAACTTTAATATATACCTTCTCTAATATTCTCTTGTCTTGTAGTCTTCTATCTTTACTGTTACTTGTACTAATTTGTTATTATTAACTAGTATAGAGTATAGGATGTTTCTTTTATCTGTGCTTCTTATTGCACTATTGCTAAAGCTTTGTATTTTGATTTTTTAATTTCTACTATATAGGCTTTTTTAAATCTTTTGCAAATATGTTCTATATCTCTTTTATTTATATCTGTCAGTAAGTCTTATATTGTTATGTAACTTCTGTTTTTATATTTCCAATTAGTCTTTATATACTTCTGTTTTATTTTTTTCTCATTCTTGTTTCTCTTTTTTTATTTTTGTTATCTTGTTTCTTTTTTGCTGACCTTCTTTGCTCTGTTTTTTATATTTTTCTTTTTGGTCTTTTTTTTCCTTCTCTGATATCATTCTGTATTAGTCACTTTCTTTTTTTTTAATTCTTTGTATTAATTCTTCTCTGCCATACTTGCAGTTAAATTCTGCCTCTATCTATAAGTTTTCTTTTTTGAACTTTTTCTTAATGCCTTTGACATGTTTATTGTTTTTTAGTAACTATTTTATAAAATTTGTATGTTTTTTATTTGTCTCTTCTGGCATATTGTGTGCTGGTATATTGGCAAGCAAGCTGTTGCTTTGGTTGCAATTTCTTTTGCTTAGTACCCAGATGCTTTTCTCTAATAGTGTCTCTATTATATCAATTTCTTTCTTAATTCTCTGTTCTGCCTTTTCTTGTTTTTTTGATTCTTCTGTCATTATAGTATATTCTGATTTTTTTGTTTGTACTTATGTTTTTTCTTCTATATTCTTTTGTTTCTTTTTATTTTCATTGGCTTTGTCTTACTTCTATTTTGCTATTATTACTAATACTTACCTTTGCTAGTTTTTTTTGCTAAATTATCTTGTCAATTTCTTGGACTCTTACTTCGTATTATTTTTTTTTTTTGATTTCTTCTTTAATGTTTGGTTTTGTTTAATCTTTTGTGTCTTTTTTGTTTTTGTAGTTTGGTGACATTTCTTTTTTAGTCTGTTTTGCCCTTGTTCTAGAGTAGGTTCTACTATCATTGCATAATTGCTTTGCTCTACTATGCTTAATTTTCTGCTAGTTGCTTTTTCTCTGCTTTGTTTATTAATTCTTTTCTTAATCTCAATAGAGCAACTTTTTCTGAATTTTGATTTGTCAAATAGTAACAATTTCATCTTTTCTGCTAGGCAATATATATATTTTATTTGCTTGTTTGATAAACATACTATTTGAATACTATTGATAGCCTAGTATATTCTATTAATATATGTTGTTATAGACTGCTACTATGTCTTTTGGTTGTATTCATATTTTCATTTAGATTAAGTACATGTTTGTTTTGTTTGACTCTTATATTATTATTATTATTATTATTATTATTATTATTATTATTATTTTTTTTTTATTATTTAAAAATTTGAGTTAGAGGTTTTCACATTTTAACTTTCTAACTTACTTTTCTAAATTATTAATTTTTTGCTACATCTTTTTTGAAACTTCTTCTTTTTAAACTTTGCATAAACTTTATTTAATTTAGTATAAAGCTAAGCATAATTAAAATAACTAGCATAACTAGTGTATTCTTTTGTGTTCTTTTTTAAATAGACAAAAAACTTTGTATAACTATTATCATATTTTGGAAGAAGCCAAGGTAGATTAATAAATCTTGATAAAAGATGCTAGTATTATTGGTTGAAGTAGAAGAAAAGGCAGCAGAGAACAGGATTATATTAATACTATATTTTTTAAGTGACATTTTTCATTACTTTTTAAAAAATTATTAAAAAAAAAATTTTTTAGTATTTTTTTAAATTAAATAATAACAAAAAAATTTGAAAATTTTTTGTTATAATAAAGAAAACAAGAAGGAAATTTATATGAAAAATAGAATAAGCTAGCTGTACAATATTAAATATTAAGCTATAATCCTTTTTTGCTTTAATCTGAATACTCAAAGAGTCAAACTAGAAAAGAGAAAAACTTTAAGTAATTCAGTGAAAAAGCTAGAGTTTCTCTATAAACTAGTATAATAATTATAAATATAAGAAATTAGAAAAGAAATTAAAAAGATAATAATCTTTTATTCAACTGTATAAATATTAATAAAAACTAAACAAATAATTAGTTAATTTTATAGAAAAAAATGATTATAGAAACTTTGAAACAATTGATAATCATTTTTCTAAAACTAAGTCACTATAATCTAATCAGTTCAATCATTTTTTACACTAAGTTTGTTGAACTATTAGAAGGTTCTAGATCAAAAATTTAAGTTTATTATTATCGAACTTAAAATAATAAACTATTATAATTGTTAATTATCAACAAACAAATAATTAAATATAAGAATTTAGTATGATAATTTATTAATAAAACAAAATTAAAGTTTGAAGACTTGTTATAATTAGATTAGCTGATAGAAACTTTTAGAATGTTGTTAATAAAATCTAAAAAAAAATTGTTATAATGACTTATCATAATTATATGCTTGAAGAATCTCATATTTTAAGAAGAAGAATATGTAATAAAATTTACTTTTTTTTTATATTATTATATATTTATTTTTAGCTTTATATTATATTTTATATTTTTCTTAATATTTTTACATAGTT
>CAJVQA010009730.1:0-11898 GCA_910591915.1 Cetraspora pellucida | reverse complement strand
GGTATGGCAGCTAGTGTAGAACCTTCAGGTGGACTACTTAAATTAGACAATAACTAAAGTTGTATGAGTGGCTAGTTATATACTTTTTCCATAGTTGCCTCCTGTAGTTGTAAAGCAACCATTAGCTGAATGTACTATCAATAAAATCTGGGGTCGCAAGTACTCATTTTAATATTTAAAAAAAAAAAAACAATCATTTACAAGTATGATAAATGCTTAGTAATTAGAAAAATATGCATTTTGCCTATTTCTAATAAAACTCAATAAGGCAAACTTTTATTTGTTAAATTTATATTTAATTAGAATAGTATTATATAATATATTAATAATAATTAAAAACCAAATATTATTACATAACTTAACAATTAAAAAACATAAGAAATATTACTTATTATTAATTATATATATTATTTATATTAGATTTTTCTATTTATTAATTAGAATATAATCAGATTTCAAACAATCTAAAATAAAATATTATATAGTAATGTTAAATGTTAAATAGAATATTTCAACAAATTTTGTTACTAACTTTTCAAAATCTTCAAATTCTAAAAAAAATTGTATTTTCTCTGCCTAATAGATATTGCTATCTTCTTAAATGCAAATAACTCTTTTTTAGATTTGTCTTTTATTTGCTTAAATCATGAAATAGAAGTTGATAAGACTTTTTATAAAATAAAGCTTAAAAGATTTTAAGAATTGTTTTTAGATATTACTAATCTTTATTTGAAGCATTATTTGTAAAATTTTAATAAGAAACTCAAGTTCTTAATATTTTGTTAGAATATAGAATTCAGATAAATTTACAAATGCATAAAATCTACTGCAAATATATATAATTAAAATTACATATATAAAGAAATAAAAAAAGGTATTAAAAGCTTTATGTTTGTTTCAAGAACTGGTTTTAAAAGTGTTCCTTCATCTTTAGCAAATATTGTCTTAATTAGATTTTGGTGCAAGTTATATAATATTTTTGTACTTTAAGTAAATTTAAAAAAATCTTAGATGTGTTTTAATGTTTGATCTTGTATGCTTGCAAAGATAAAACTTATGATTACAACATAACTCTCTTTTCAAGTTATACCTTGTAAATTAAATTTAGTAAACAAACTAATAGTTGACAATAAAAACTTTTAAAATCTATTTATAAATAAATTAATCATATTGTAAACATCTAGTTCAAGTAGTAACCTTCTGCATTTGTTGATGCATTTATTGCTTCTGTTTGGCAATTTTAGGAAGACCTAGATATTATTTTACTACTTAATTAAAAAAATATATATAAAAACTATTGCAAATAATATAAATATTTAAAAATAGCAATAAACCTACAAGTGACTATCTAGAAAAAACAAGAAAAAATATGTTGTTTTATAAATATATCAATGTTACATTCAGTATTTGGTCATTAAGTAATTTCTTTTGAAATTATTTTACATCTAAATAAAATTGTTACATAAGACTTGTTAAGTACACAAATGATAATATATAATTTGGTATTTAATTATTAAAACTTACATAAATCAAATTAAATTAAAATAAAGCAACATCTAGATATATACATTTATCAAGAGTAAATGATAAAATCTTTTTATATTAATCTGTTTAATTATCTTTTTTATTATCAAATAAACTATTCAATTCTGAACTTTTTGTTCTTTTATATTTTTTAATAATTTTTGAAGTTTGAAAATCACACTATATATTTGTTTAGATCTTACTATTTTTTTAATAGTATAGAGTTAATTGTTGTCATGCTAAAAACTAAAAACATGTATTAATAAATTTTAATTATAATATTTAACTTCTATTATTTACCTTTTTGAAAAACTGTAAACAATTTTCTGTTTTTAGTTCTAATATGGTCTAGTTTTCTAAAAGAGTAAAAAAGTTTGCATTTAATTCTGATAATTTATCTTCTAGTATAAGAGTTTCAACTTTTGATTAGATATATTATTAATTATTCATTAAATTGGACTAAAATTTATTAAAACTGAAAACCACAAATAATAAATAAATTAATGTTTATCAAATAATTACTTTAATGATAATTTGTATTAAGTCTTTTTATTATTATAATTAAAAGTATAGAAAATTAATAAATTATGCTCTTGTGATATTTTATCTATCTAATTTGGTTTTAGCATATCAAATTCCTATTTAATAAAGAATTCTTCATTATCTAAAACCTATATATACATTTACAAAATTATATAAGAAAGCTTTTTTTTGTTTTGCTAAAAATTAAGCAATTATAAGTACCTTAATCAAATCTGATAGTCCTTTATCTTTACATTAATGTTTGTATAAATAGTCATCATCATCTTCATATCAAATAGTTAACTAATTTTTTTATACTTTTTTTCCTTTTTCAAATTGAGTATTTTTTATAATTAATTAATAAGTATTTGGTTTTTTTGTTGATCCTAAAAAATTTTAGTAAATCTATTAATTTATTGTGAACATTTGGTTAAATTTCATAAATTTTTACCTTTAATATAATAATGATGTAAGTTGTTGTTACATTTATTTATGCTTTCTTATAAAATTTAAAATTCTTAATAAATTGCTTTACCTTAGCAGTGAAGAATAATTTGTTAAATTTTAATAAAATTTTTGTCATTTTATTTTTAGCAAGTATATAAACATTACATTTTTCTTAATATTTTCATAATATTGCATACAAATCTTCTTTAAAATTATTGATTGTGGAAACAGATAATTTTGAGTTCAAGTTTGATTATGCAAATTCTAAAATTCTAAGAATTATTTAATTTTTACTTTTTATTATATGAAGATATTCTGTTAAAGAGATTTAAACATCTAAAAAAATTAATGCTATTATTAGTTATTTATTCTTTTTAATTAAAGAAAATATAGTAATGTTTACAGCCAACTGTATACTATAAAACAGCTGGCTAAGACATGGGCATTAAGCATATATGCTTAAAAACAACTTAGAAAACTGCCTTTAAGCATCTGAATATAGAAAAATATTACTTAATAACAGTATATATAGTGAGCACATCCTGAAAAACAACTAGCTAGAACATGGGTCTTGAATATATATGCTTAAAAACAGTTCAAAAAACTGCTTTCAAACATTTAAACACAGAAAAGTGTTGCCTAATGACAGTAGAAATATGTATAACTGTAAACTTTACTAGAAATTAAAAATCTACAACAAAGATATAGAAAAAAATAACTTATTTTTTTACATTATACTTGAAAATCTGCAATAGAACATGTTTAGAATAAAAAATTAATCTGTAAATAAGATATTAGCTTTTTATAATTCACATTACTCAACTAGTATGATAATATGACCAGGGCAGTCAAAAAAATTCACACATTATGTGATCTTATTGCAAAACAATTTCTTTAAGAAAAAACATCTTGTTATTATATTAGAGTTAAGTAAAATTTATTTTAGTTTTTTAAACTTTTTTCATATTACATCTAATCTTAAAATTTGATTGGCTAGCAAAATTTTTTAGACTAGTATTTTATATGCTGTTATTTTTTGTGTTAAAAATTCTGTAATTGGCTGAAATTATATAAAATCAGTTAGCATTATTATTTACAAATTTTGGCTGAATTAATATCAGCTAGCATTAAATAACAGTAGATCCTAAATTTATGCCAAAATTTAAAAAATTGAATCAATTTTGTGAGTACAAAAATCATCATTTGATTTTACAGATTATGCAATAATACAAAAAATGTGTAATTAATTCTTAAATTTAATTGGCTATACTATGTAAAAATCCTTCTTAAAATTTAAACTTTTAGTAATAATTTTTAATGATTACTGTACAAAATATAATAAATTTTTTTATTTTAATAATATATATAACACTATAAAATGAAATTAAAAAAATTATTAAAATTGGATTAGTTGTCAAGAAATATTTATATACATTTTTTAAAATATCAATTATTAAAAAAAGGTTCTCAAAAACTCTTTTCACTAATCTTTATAACCAAAATCCAATAGAAATAAAAGTATAAAAATCACAAAAGCCAGCAAGTAAAAGCACAGTTGTCAATTAAGCAAAGTTAAAGCTAGTAGAAAGTTGATAGTAATATAGTAGTCATTTTTGACTTTTAGAGTAAACTTCACTCTTTGTTGAAAATTTTAATGAAAATTGAAAAAACACAAAAATCCTGCATTGCAGATCATATATGTGACATGTAAAGCAAGTTAGAATAAACAGTAAACACAACAAAACAAATAAACAGATGCACAATTTTGCAGATAAACAAATAAATACAGATATAATAGTAAAACATGTGTTGAATATATTTAGTAAAAATATAGAAATAATGCAAAAAAGTGTAATTCAAAAAGTTCAACTAGTATCTACAGAAATTGACTGATGCAAGAAATTCGAAAAGTATCATAACATGTTTAGTAAATCTAACAGTATACAAAATGAAATATTAGATAGTCATAAATCAAGAGTTTTAAAAAAGATGAGGAATTGGCTAAACTAGTTGGTACTAAGGCAATTTTAGTTTGTATGTTTAGAAACTTAATAAAAGTATATAATTACTGTGAGTATATACGAGTAAGAGATAGTGAGAAACCAAAAAAGAATAGTGCAGAGCAACTAAATAAAGACAAAATAAATAAAGAAATATTACTAAAGCAAGAATGTAGATGCATGGACTATGGTATGCTAGAAAAGCAAGCAAAAAAGAGTTCAGTAAAGAAAAATAAAGAAAAAAAAAGTAAAACAGAAAAAAACAATCAACTAAAGAACATAGCCAGTGATATAGAGATAAATAAGAAGTATAAGACAGACAAAGAAGAAGTAGAACACAAAGAAGAAAGAAAACCTAAAGTAACCAAAAACATTAAACAAATACAGAAAGAACAAATAAAAGAACAAAATTATATAGATAAGACAATGCAAATATATGAAGAAATTAAGTTAGAAGACAATATCTATACAATGTAGACATTTTAGCAGAAATGAGACCAGCACATGTAAGAAAGTGTCTTTAGTTTTATTGTAGAATTAGATTTATTCAATAAAAAAGTTATGACAATAGTAAAGCTACAACATTTGCTGTTAAGTTTAGAAATAAGAACAGAAAGTCAATACTTGAACAGGCATGATTAGTGTATTTTAAAGAAGGCAAAACTTGTAAAGTTACCTTAGGTAGTTTTGCAAGAGAGATATTAGAAAGTAGGGCATCACATACAGTAGTAATTATAAATGTTTCAATAATGGCAATAGAGGTGTTATTATTAAGACAACTAAGAGCAGTAACAGTTAAAACAGTCTATATTTCAGTAAATAGAAACAAAAACTAATAGAAAACTGCATCAGTTTATTTCAAAACAGAAAAAGACTTAATAATGGCTATTAATAAGAAGCTATACTATTACAACAAAAAATTAGAGTGATATAACAAAAAAGCATTTAAGAATGTAAAACTAGAAGAGAAGAAAACAAAGTTGTGAAAGAATTTTTGTAAATAAAAGTCTGCAATATGGTAGGCACTTGAAAAATCAAGAAAACACTAAGAAGAAAAAGAGTAATATAGAAAACTAGCAAAAAAAAGATAAAGAAGTTAACAGAAAATATAACAATAGTATGCAAACAAAAGCAGCTTATGCAAAGATGTTAAAAAGTAATCTACAAGATGTTCTTAGCAGAATATTAAAAAGACTAAATGATATTAAAGAAAGACAATTAGGAGGCTTGCTTTCAAATTGCTCCTAAAAGTTGCTATAGGCATTCTTCAAGAGAAAGTAACCACTTTGTTGAATATAAAGTTAGAGAGCAGTAGTGAGAAGTTTGCACAAAGTGTGAGCAGATATGACAAAAGTGAAAATGATATAACAAGTTATAAGATAGCATGTTACAATATAAATAAAATAAAGCATAATAAGATTAAACCAAGAACAATAGTTGAGTAGGCAAAAGAATAAGAAGTTGATATTCTTGGATTAGTAAAAATAAATAGTAATAATAAAGAATTGAAATATAGTTTAGAAGACAATTATTATAAAGGTGTTTGATCACAAAGTGAAAGTACAAAAAAGAAAGGATTAGGTATTGGGTTATTAGTAAGCCAAAAATAAGAGAAACATATAAGAGAAATATATAGATTTGAGGAATACTTAATTAGAACAAAGTTCTATTTTAAACAGGTAGAAATAATTATAGTGATAGTATATATTTCTTTAAATAACAAGAAAAACAAAAAAATTACAACAAAGAATAATAAATATGTATATAGAGAGAGCAAGTAACTTACAGTTCATAGTTATAAGCAATTTTAATCATATGGTAAATAGTAAACTAGATAAGATAAGTAGTAGTAAAAATAATTGTAGCAAATTACTTCTACTATATAAATAGCTTATAAGACAGAAATTTAATGATCATACAGGATTTGCAATTCAAAATCAAGAGGTTACACTTGGGCAAAACAAAATATACAAATAAGAATTGACCAAATATAGGTTTCAAAAGATCTACAATAAGGATTAGAATAGGCAGAAATAATTAATGCAGAATTTATAATGTCAAGTAATCATAATATTGTTAATGCAATGTTAATGTTTAAATACTTGATTCAAATACATAGTGTAGCAGAAATGAAAAAAAAAGAATTGACAAGAATAATTTATTTGTATGATAAGGTGATAAAAAAAAATTGAAAGGATTATCAAATAGATCTTAAAAATTACTTATCCAAGAATAAAAACTTAAGGTATTTAAAGAAATTGAATATAGCATTGATATAAATAAAGTTTGAGATATAATATTCTGCACAATAAAAAATGCAGCAAATAGAAACATACTGAAGAAGAAAATAATTCACAAAAATAATAACATTAGAAGAAAGAAAAGAATAACAATGTTGTACAAAGAAATAGTAGCACTAAGTAAGCTACTGCAAAAGGCTAAGAAGTTGGTTAAAAGAAAAAGAACTGAACTAAACTTAAAGAATATCAACATAAAAGTAGATAAGATAAATATAGAATATGGTATAGAAATAGGCTATATAGGAGAAGGCAGAATAGCAGACCTTGAAGAATAGTATTAGTTAACAAAAAAGCAGTGACAGGTATTAAGAGTAGCAGAAAGGATAGAAGAAAACAAGCATACAAGAAATAAAATTAATATTGCAATAGATAGAAGCTGTGAGAAAATTAATAAAAAAATAAGAAAAATGCTTACTAGTATTCTAAACAAACCATATAACCAAATCAGAATTGATTGGGTGTTAAAACTAAAAAACGATAAATGCTTTTTAATTAGTGAACCAAATGCAGTATTAAAGCAAAGAAAAGAATATTTTAGTAAGCAGTTTAAACAAAAAGATGTTATTGAAGATGAAAGAATAATAGAAGAGTTTTATAAGCCACTTGCAAAAGTTAGAGAAAAGTGGTATGAGGAGTTAAAGACAGATATAACAATTGAAAAATAGATGGAAGCAATAGAAGAAACTAAAAATAAAACAGCATCAGACATGTTAAATATTGGATACAGACTAATCAAGAATGTAAGTAGTAAAACACAAGAAGTTTTTAAAAAAGTTGCAGATATATGTTTAAGGCTTGAAAAGATACCATACAAGTGGAAGTTAGTGCAAGTATATCCAATTCCAAAAGGTGAAGATTGGGGTTACAAGCTTTGTAATGTTAGACCAATTGCATTATTAAAAACATTTAAGAAGTACTTAACCAAGGTAATAGCAAAAAGAATGTCTAGTATAATAAAAAAAAAAGAAATATTCAAGGATCCAAACTTTGCTGGCCTACTGGAAAACTCAACAGAAGAAGCAATTCACATCATAGAAATAATAAGAGAAGATGTAAAAAAAAGTAATAAAGAGTTATAGTTACTGATGCAAGACATGAAGAAGATATACAATTCAGTATTAATTAAGTAACTTTAGCTAGAATTACAAAGAATCAAGCTACCAGTTAAAATAATAAGATTTATTATAAAGTTATATATCAAAAGAAAAGTTAGCATTATAGCAAAGTTTGGAATAACAAAAACATTTATTACTAAAAATGAGATTGAGCAAGAAGAGACAATTTTATCATTATTCTGAAAAATATTTTATAACCTATTATTAAGAAGAATTCAAGATAATCAGTAGTTAGGTTATAAAATCAAAGTATATAAAGTACTTGATTTGCAAATGAACAGAATTGAAGTTAAAAAAACAAGACAAGCTGCAATAGCATATACTAATGATATAACTTAGATGACAAAGAGTAGAAAGAAGATGCAAAAAATTGTTCAGATTTTACAAAGGTTCTTTAGATTTAATAACATTCAAATCAATAGTGCCAAATCAAAGCTGTTGGTAGTTAACTCAAGTACAGAAAAAGAGAGAAGGTCTGTTCTGATAAACAATTTTTAACTATAGTTGAAGAGAAGCATGCATTAACAAGAATGCTAGAGATATAGTTAAGTATAGAAGCAAATGAAAGTTTAGTTATTAAAAAGACAAAAATAATTATACAACAGTTTATGCAAAGCTTATGGTTTAAAAAGTTAGCTTTCAGTTAGCTAATATATATTAACAAAATATGCATAATACCAAAATTAATATACATGTTACAAACTACAAAGACATCTAAAGAGTAGCTAAATCACTTATATCAACTAGTAATTAGGTTGATCAAGAACAAAGTAGGCCTGTTATTAACTACAGAAAATAGTGCAATAATGCATCAAGGTTTAGAAAGATGTAGAATATTGGGTCAAGAAATATTTAATAATTAGTTAGTGTTAATGCAAAGAAGATTAAATAAGCAAGATCAGATTGGTAAAATAACAAGAATACAAGTAAAACAAGACTTTGCTCTGGCAGAATTAATATCAGAAGAATTAGACACAGCTTTGGTAAGCAATTTGAAAAGAATTTGTAAGAATAATTTTTTTTTTTTTTTTTTAAATATTAATGTTGAGGCCATGCCTTTAACTTTATTAAAATTCAATTGAAGTTTTTACAAAGAAAAGCTTACTTTTAAATTATATATAAAGAATAAAGACTCAGACATATAATCTGTGACCTAAACCTATAAGAGTGGCCAAGACTCATCTAGATTTGGGTTTAAGTAATAATATAAGAGAGAGGAGTATGGTATTTAATCCATTGGATAGTCCAAAGATCAATTTTAGTAATAATTTATAGTATTGAAATAGAAGGTAGAGGTGGGTTAGAAGAGTGACTATGAGTTGATTTAGTAGAAAGTGTGGTTTGAGACTGTGCAGAATGTAAAATATAGTATGGAATCCATATTTGTTTGTAAATTTGTTGGTTTAAGTGAAAAAGAAATTTAATAGAAAGAGTAATAGCAGTATAATAAGAAATAGAAGAATTGTGAATGGTAGAAATAAGATCAATAGGAACTAGATCAGATAGTATAAAAATAAGTAAAGATATATATAAAAAGTTATGAAGTTTAAAACTGTTAAGTATAAGAATTTTAATATGTAGATCAGAAACATGATTGGCAGGCATATTAAAATTAGTTGTATTTAAGATACTCTTAAGAAAATTAGAGATTAAGTGATAAATTGTTTGAGTTGATAGGCAGATAGCCCAATGAAGTGAGAAGCTAGTTTGGTTGCATTAATGACAGGAAAAAGAAAATGAAGAGTTACATTTATAAAGAGTATGAGGAACAGGAAGTTCATCTGTAAGAATTTTAAATCAGAAGGTTTTTAGAGTAGATGAATAAAAGCTATAAGCAAAATTAGAAATTTTTTGATTGTTGTTGATATAGAGCCATATAGCTTCTATATTAATATCAGATGCAATAGTAAACCATTGTTGAAAGCATTGTTGAGATGTCCAAAATGATATAATGTAGCCTTGGCATATAGTTTGAATAAAGTGTCAAATAGGAATTTCAATAGGAAATTCGTCAATAAAAGGAGTATAGTTAAGGTTATAAGGATTGTTAGTTAAAAATGTTAAGTAAGATAATATTTGGTGATTATGAGCAAGTTGATCAGTAAGGTTGTTAAATAGGTCATCTTGATATGCAGTAACTTTGTGAAAAGTAAGTTGAATTTTATAAGACTTAATAAAGTTGATAAGTATTTGCCAGATAGAGAAATATAGGATATAAAGTATGAGAAAGAGCAGATGCTGATTGGCAAATGTTGTGATATTTGGAGATTATTGATTGTAAGTTAGTAAATATATGAACTGAGCAATGTCTAAAAGCAGTAATAATTGCTAAGAGGATAGCAAGAATTTCAGCTTTGAAGAAGCATGACTATAGTTTAACTTGTGCCTAAAATGAATTAATAGTTGTAAAATTATCAACTTGAACCCAACCTATGCCCATAGAGTATTGTGAGGTACCAAGATCGATAACAAAACCATCAGTATAAAATGAAATAGATGATAGATTATGGTTTGAGTTAGTGATAGTCTGAAGGTTATTAACAAGTTAACATGTTTCAAAGATAGAAAGTAGTTGTTGTAAATTAATTGTAAGTGAAGGAAGAGGTAAAATATATAAAGAATATTAAAGGGCAACTGAGTATGCAATATCAAGAATGTTTGCATGAAGGTTGAGAGTTTTGTCAGAATTGATGTAACAAAGTAGCTTAGTAGCCAAGTTAGTAGAAATAAAGATAGTACATTTGTTAGTAATTGTATTTGAATTAAGATGGCATCTAGTACATAATATAGTAGTAGAAAGAGAAGTAGGATAAAGATTAGAGAACTGAAACTGAAATGAGTAGTGCCAGTAATTAATGAGAGTAAGGCCAGTAGGTGTATTATGTCTTTTAGTCTTGCCAATAATTATTTGATTATTGAGAACAGTGAGTAATCAAGGTTTAGTATTAGAAGTAAAATAACTAGTAGAGTAGCAGAAGTAGTTTATAGAAGGTAGGTTATAATATCATAAAGAGTATGTTTATAAGAGTAACTTGTAGTAATATCCTCAAAGGTAATAAACCATTGTAGTATAACACCTTTTGGAATTTTGTAAATTCTAGGTAAGATATGTTGCCAGTGCAATAGATATGAATTGTCATGAGTACTGAGTTGGCCCAGAAAGAGGAGTTTATGATATCTGAGTTGTTTTTTGAAAATAGGATATTTTGAATGAGAAGAAAGAAGAGATTCAAGAGATATAGCTTCATCATTTAGAGTATATAGAATGTTGTAGATTGGGTTGGTTGAAAAAGTCCAGCCTATATGTTTGATAAGTTGTATTATTTTGAGGTTTGTGATTAATCAATTGAGTTCATTAATGATTAGCTTAAGATGAAAGTAAATATTAGTAGGAGATCAAAGGTTGTTTTGAAGTTGTTGAATTTGTATATGAGTAGATGTGCCTAGTAGGTAAGAATTGTTAAGTTGTTTAAGAAGATTGGGAATGTGATGTTGTAATTGAATATCTCAGATATGTTTAATATTATAGATTTGAGAATATAATAATGTACTAGATGGTATTGTACAGCAAAGTTTAGTTTTGAGCTTAACAAGACCAATGTGTTAAGTAAAAATTTTGTTAAAGATAGGTTTGTTAATAACAATATTGTATAAGCAATATTTAATAATAGAGATGATAACTGTATTGATAATGTAGCAAGTATGTGAATCAGCTATACATTTTGTTTTTGCAATTTGAATAAGTTAAGAGGATTCAGAGATAATTAATTTTGTTTGTTTAAATTGCCTGTTATCTAAAATAAACCAGCAACCTAAAAATTTAAAGAGTTGTTTGTAGGAATGAAGTAGAAGTAGGTGGTTATTATAAAAGATAGGAGTATAGTAGGATGGGGCATTGTTAGTAACCAAAATGGATTTTGAAGGGTTAACTTGAATATTTGCCATAGCATAAAATGATTCAGCTATAGATAATATATGAGATAACTCAGT
>CAJVQA010009729.1:0-11898 GCA_910591915.1 Cetraspora pellucida | reverse complement strand
AAATAGTTATAAGAGTTTTTAGACGGACGAATTTTTTGTTAATTTTTGTGCAATGGATTTGCAGAAAGAGTTTATTTATTATACTATAAAGTGAACAATACTTAATAGATTTGAATGTTAGTAATTATATATAAAAAGTTGGTTTGATATTTAATTTATTAAATATATTAAGAGTTTATTTTTGAACTAATAGAATTGAATAAAAGAAAACATAATGAAAATGAGTTAGAGTTTGATAATGAATTGTATTCAAAAAATTGAGTTGTAGATCTTGAAATACAATAAGATATCAAGATTTTGTGATAAATTTGTTTTAATTAAGATAAAGTATAAACTTTATAATGCATATTGTAGTTATTTTTTGGATTATAAACTTGTGATAGTACTAATAAGTTAATTTGTTATTAGATCTGTTAAAGTTGAAAAACTTGAGGATACATCTGATATATTGTAAATAATTATACTATTCAACAACTTAATTTGATTATATAAATTAATTATAGTGTTAGTGTATTGTCAAGCATGTTAGTATTGAAGGTGTGTTGTAATAAAATATTTATAAGGCTGTATAATAATTAATTAATTAGTCAAATAGGTTATTTAGTAGAGGTAAAAACTGGTTTGATGACATTGGTAGCAAATTGGTAAATATGAGTGATATCTTTTGTGTAAAATGTATAAAGTAGGAAGATCGTCTAATAGAATTTTAATTCTGAAAGACTTAGAAGTTGAGAACTGAAAACTGTATAAGAAGTTTGAAATTTTTTAATTATTGTTAATATATAATCAGGTTGCTTGTCAATAAACTTAGTTAACACTTTACAGACACAACTCTTTCTTTTCTTCTTTCTATTATCAATGCAACTAAGTTAGCTCTTCACTTTATTAGGCTATTTACTTTTTAATCTAAACAATCTATTACTTAATTTCCAATTCTTTTAATAGTATTTTAAATACAACTACTTTTGACATATTTGCCAATCTTGTCTCTGATTTACATACTGAAATTCTTACACTTAACAGTTTCAAAATGCACAATTTTTCATATATATCTTTTCTTATTTCTTATTTCTACCTTATCTGGTTTAGTTTCTACTGATCCTATTTTTACTATTCATAATACTTCTATTTTTTATCATATTGCTACTACTCTTTTTTTATTAAACTTCTTCTTCATTTTAATCAACAAATATACAAATAAATATGGATTCTATACTGTATTTCACATTCTGCACAGCCTCAAACTACACTTTTCATTAACTTAACTTATAGTTCTTCTTTTAGTTTACCTTTACTTCCTATTTTAATATTACAAATTATTATTAAAATTAATTTTTAAACTATCCAATAAATTAAATATTATACTTTTCTCTTTTATATTATTACCCAAACCTAAATATAGGTAAGCCTTGGCCACTTTTGTAGGTTTAGATTGCAGATTATATATCTAAGTCTTTATTCTTCATATGTAATTTAAAACAAACTTTTCTTTATAAAAACTTCAATTAAATTTTAATAAAGTTAAAAGCATGGCCTTATCATTAATATTTTTTAAAAAAAAAACTTGGTTAAAAATTTTGTACTATTTTTGAAAGCAGTTTTGTATAATTTATAATATATAAATATGTGCATAATATATTGTACAAATACTGTAACAAATGTATAGTTTTAAAATGAAGTTTTTAAAGTTTAAAGTATATGCAAGATTATAGATATTATAGAATATAAAGATAAGATATAACAAATTATAATAATTGTATGCAAATTATCTGCAAGGTTATTGTACTAGTCATCTTAGTGAACATTAATTTTATAAAAAATATTATGAATATTGTATAATTTGATAGAATTAATAAGTATGTTTCATAATAAGATATATAATATATATATATAAGATAAAATATAAATTGAGTTTAAAAGACTATAATATTTAAAGATTACAGACTGTAAGTTAGTATATATATGTATAGCACAGTTTCTAGAAGCAGTAATAAAAGCTGATATGATAGCAATAAGCTTAGACTTAAATAAGCAAGACCAGTATCTTGTTTGAACTTGAAATATGTATAATATAGTATTGTTTAAAATTTGGACCCATTTAATAACTATAGAGCATTGTAATTTATCTAAGTTGATAACAGAGACATTTGTATAGAAATGAAGTTTTGATAGTTGTATATTGTTGTTAGCAATTTATTAAAAGTTGTTTGTTAAAATACTAAGATCAAAAATAGTTGAAATTAAGTATATTGTAATGTTAATATTAGAAGAGCAAGAAATTTGAATAGGATGTCAAATTGCAATAGAGTATATGAGATTAAGGTAAGTGGTATTGAAGTTGAGAGTTTTGTTATATGTATTAACTTAACTAAAAAATCTTGTAAAAGATTAATAGAAATATTAATTATGTATTTATTAGTAATTATATAGGAGTTAAGAGAGTAGCTTGAACATGCAATTATATAGAAGTTGAGAGAGCAGTCTAGATATGCATATAATTAAATAAATAATAGTAGATAAAGACAAATAAATTATAATTCTATATGACATTGCCAATGAGTAATAAGAATAATTTCTAAGAAAGAAGTTTGTCTTTTGGCTTTGCTAATAATAATTTGATTATTAAGTACTGTAATAAGTCATAGTTTTTTGTATAAAGAAAAGTATCCAGTTGAATAAAAACAATAATTTTTACTAGGTATGTATAAACATTAGTAGAAAGTACAATTGTATGAGTAACTTGTAACTTGATCTTTTAAATAGTTAAACTAAAATAGTTGTTTGCCTTTAGGAATTTTGTATATATGTAAAAATATATGTTTTCAATTTATAGTAAGTTAGTTTAAGTAGAGAATACAATAATGCTTAAGTTGTTTTTTAAATGTTGAGTATTTTGAATATAATAAAAGTAGTAATTCAAGTAAAATAAATTCTTCTTAAATAGTATCTAAAATATTGTATAGTGGTTTAGATGCAAACATTATATCAAGATATTTAAAAAGTTAAATAATTTTAAAGTTTACAATATGTTTGTTAGGCTTATCAATAATAAGATTATTATATATCAAAATACAAATAAAAAGCTATAAGTTATTTTAAAGTTTTTTAAGCCTAATATGAGTGCTTATTTTTAAAAAATTAAAAGAATTAAGCCTTTTGGTAAAGTTTGTAATATGATGTTGTAATTGGATATTCTATATATTACAAATATTGTATAGCTAAAAGTAAAGTAATATGCTAATAAAAATTGTATAACTAAGTTTAGCTTTGTTTTTTACAAGTTCTATATGACTTGTAAAAATTATGTTTCATGTATTTAATTAAAATAATATTATAAAGTCAATATTTAATTATATAAATAATAATAGTATTAATAATATAATGTGCATATTTAATAGTGATTTGTTTAGTACTTGGAATTTTAATAAGCTATAATAATTCTGCAATAATGAGTTTGATTTGTTTAATTTGTTTGTTGTTAAGTGTAAACTAATATTTAAGAAATTTAAATAGTTTATTTAATAGATAAAAATTAAGAAGATAGTTATTATATATAATATGAATATAGTTAGTTTGTTTGTTATTTGTTGTAAGTACAGATTTAGAGAAGTTAATTTGTATATTAGCTATATTAAAGAATAATTTAGGTATATAAAAAATTTGTAATAATTCTTATTATAAGAATATAATTTAAAAAGTATTATTCATATAAGTAAAAACTAAATAGTCAGTGTATTAAATAAAACTCTTCCTGATGATCACTTAAACCAAACCAGCACCAAAACAGTTTGAGAGTTATGCTTTTAAGATGATGATATTTTTGATTCTGTTTAAATATATAAAACAGATTGTTGCTAATGAACTAGAAGTATGTGAAAAAACTAAGATGCAGGTAACTCTTTTGATGGTTTGTGTTAAGGTCAAGCCTTGTCTATTAGTGGACTTCCTAACATGTTTAGTATCCAAACCAGAAGGACATTTTGAAAACAATAGAGAAAAACTCTGGTTTAAGTTTATTAAAAGCTTGAAAACAAATGAACAACTGGAAATACTCTCTTTGGTTTGGCTTTTCACATATCACATCTGTCAATCTTTTCTATTTATTTTGTTTTTCTTACTCAAAAGTGAGAAAATTGGCTTCCTCCTTACAAAAGAACAGCATTGTTTACCACTTCTATTTTCAAACAGTTATGTATTGTGACATGATATAATAGGAATACAACAATTATGTATATGGCCTAATGTATGGTGTAATGAAAAAACAAAGAAGGATTTAAGTTAGAGGATTATAGCAAATTAGAGATATATAGTAATTTCTAAAATTATATATATAAATTTTTACACTTTTAGCACAGATTAAAGTATAGTTAGATTCTTAGTACAGGTTTAAAGTGCTAGTGTTCTAAATGGTTATAAATAAGCTATGCTTTTTGATACTTTTTTTTTCTTTTTTCTTCTTATATTTCTTTTTAGTTTAGTTTAGTTTAGTGTTTTTTTTTTTCTTTTTTCACTTCACTATAAGAAAATGTTATCAGATTGGTAATACTCTATTGTAGGATGGTGATCAGATGAGCCCTCCAAATCCACTTTTTTTTTTAGAAATTAGGTAACTGGTGTGGCAGATTGCTTGTAAGTGCTCATAGAAGTAATTGTGAAATGTTGACTCAGCACATTAAGTCTAAAAATGTTTGTTAGTATATAAACAGGAATTTTAATAAAGAGGTAAAAAAAAAAAAACTAAATAGTATGAGTTAATCATGTTATGTATTTGGTGTTTAAGATTAGTTAATCGAAAACTTGTATATTATATTAACAAAATTTTTAAATAGATATATATTGATATATAGTATTAAATTAATATATATTAATTAAAAATAATTGATATTGTTAACCTGTAGTTTTTTCTTAAACTACAGTAATAACAGAAGCTGTTTAACTATAGTATGATAATTATAATTTGACAGTTTTTATACAAAGTCTATACAAGACTTATCAAAATACAAAATAATTTAGGATTTTAAGGCAGAGGCAACAATAAATAGTATATGAAAATACTAAATATTGCATTTAGTTTATTTACTATAAAATGTATAAAAACACTTATATGAAGTATAAAAACACTTGTATGAAGTGTAGAAGCACTTAATTTTCTTGAAGAGTCAGAAAGCAGTGCTTTTATAGATATTTTATATGTATAAATAATTACAATAAAAATAAGTTATTCTTATTAAATGTGTTAAATATAGTAATACATAATAAAAAATATTAAAGATATAAAAGATATATGTTATATATTATATATAAAAGATATTATATATATGAGAGATATTTAATAAATATTATATATATGATATATTTTTGAGATATGAGAGATCTATGCTTTTTGAGAGATTTGAAAGATTTGGGGCTTAGCTAATTTAGCCATTTATATCCAAGTTACATGTACTGAATTCAAAATTGTTCTAATTTTGTGATCTTATAATCAGAATTACATAATTTTGTACTCATTAGAACTGTCTTAATGAGCTGAATTCAATGGTGGTTATGTTATCCAAATTGGTTTGGTACATCAAAAGTTATGATAAAAAATGTAAAACTTTTATTGTTAATAATATTTATTAATTAATTGTTATATATTGATATATATCACTAGTAATATATAATGATTATTAATATATAATGATTATAAATAATTATAATCACTATTAATAAGTAAAAATTTGTATAAATTTTATTATATATCATTATTAATTACTAATAATGATATTTGACAAGAGTGCTATATATTATTAGTAATCTAGAAATTACTAATAATATATATTACTTTTAAAATTTTCCTAATATATATCTTTTGAAGTTGTTATAAATATATGAGATAAGTAGATTATAATAAATTTATCATAAAAGAAGAGTTATAGTTTTACCCTAGTTGATATCATTAAGTACAAAATATGATAAAGTAAGTCCAAGGTTTGTAATATTATAATTTTGTTAATTAATAAGTATATTAATAATAGTATTTGTAATAGAGTAAAAAAAATCAAAGTGCTATAAAAACTTTTGAAAAAGAGTAAGATTAACAGAGTTATATGCTTTACTCATATTTTAAGATTAAAGCCAGATTGGTTTATACTTGTATGATATATTTTTAATAAGGTTGTTGCATATATAATTAGTATAGATGTGCTATTATTAGATAAAATAATATAATTGTATACTGAAAAAATAGAATGTTATAAAACATAGTACTAATTCTAGTAGTAATAATTTTTGTATAAACTTTTTGAATATATTTAATAAGATTAATTAGATGAGTAAGATTTAAGTTATTATTAAATATATTATACTATGTTTTCACTGTTTGGTAATTTGACTTAAGTTAAAGTAATAATTAAATAGAACTGTAATAGTTTTAATATAAGTAATGCTTATATATTTGAGCATTTTATAACTAATGCCTTTAGGTTTACAGGCTTTTTTATTAGAAAGTTTTGATAAACTTCTTCTTTTATTATAAGTAAGTTAAAAGAGTTATACTATTGAGTATTAATATATGATTATGATTAGTATTATATATGCCAAAAGCTGTTGAACAAACTTTAGTTAGTTGGTCAGTATGCAATTCAGTTATTAAAATAGAATTGTATATGCTATTTAATAATATTAAGATTTGTAATAAGTTGGTTAGAAAGTTTAATATTAGAAAAATAAATAAAAGCTTTATATCAATTAAAAATACTGTTTATAACTTATTTTGGATATATTAAAAGTATTTTATATCTTTTTTCAATAGTTTGTTAAATTTGTTAACAAACTAGTAAGATGTTTTCCGTATAGTAATTATGATATAGTTAATTTCAGATGTCTTATACATGTTTGATCTATATATGAATTTGAGAATAATTATCTAAATCAAGTATTTGAAAGTTGCAATAAGATTTGTAATTAATTATCTAAATTTTAAAGTTTATCATATTTGAATTAAGTTTATTGTAGATGTTTTTAACAATTTTTATTAAATTTTCAAGCTTTTTAAGTAAAGTATAAAGTAGAATAAAATAAGAGAAATATTTGTAATTATAACTAGATTTACAGTTTTTTTGTTAGAAATAGAATTTATTACAATATTAATTATTAAATATTTAATTTTGTGCCAAGTAGTTTCACTAATGTTGCTGTTAAGTAAAGTATTATGTAAACTAAGGTTATAAAAAAGAAGGTTAGAAAATTCTGTTTATTTGTCTGTTGATATAGCTTTATAGTTAATAATTCTGTAACTGATGCCAATATAATAGCATAAAGATTTGCTATATGTATTGATAAATGTTTAGGTAAATGTAAGAATAGAGTAATCACTAAATGTTAAGATGTTACTGTCATCAAGTTTATATAAAAAAAAGAATTGAATCAGTTCAGATATAGTCAATATAACTATAGCTAGTATTATTTAACTTAGTATAATACTTGTTATTAATATATAAACATATTAGAGTAATATAAATGATTAATTAGACAAAATTTAAATGATGAGTTATAAGCATTATTATGTGTGTTAAAGTCATTAAGTATTATTGAATAAGGTTGTATTAATAAGCTTGTTAAATTCATATGATAACAGTATTTTGTATATTGTTATGTTTTTTTTTTTTTTTTTTAAATATTAAGGTGATATATGTGACCCAAGATTTTACTGATAGTATAAGTTGGTCAGCGCCTGTACATGTACAGACACAGAGGCAATTACAGAAAGAGTGTACAACTAGCCACTCATACAACTTTAGTCATTGTCTAATTTAAGTAGTCCACCTGAAGGTTCTATACTAGTTGCTATACCTAGAATCCATCTGTAGATCCTCTATTTAAACACTCTGATCCTGCATCTACTACACCCTATCAGTGACTCTGGTAAACCGGTAAAGATATGCCATGGTCACTAAGTCATGTTTAACTTTGTACTAAACCTACCAGTATGTTCTGTATCTCATACTTACAGCTCACCCAGTCATGCTTTGGCCTAAACCATCACTTGCAGTCAGGGCTAATCATTAAACCACTTTTACTCTTGTAAAGTTCACCCAAAATCCCAGTACCCATCTTTCTGATGTCCTCTCCATCATTCCCTACTAACTGCTACTCAGGACCAACAGGACTCTCCAGATTTCCAATCCAGATGGCCCAGTATGGTATACCTTAGTACCCTTTTCTTTTAGTGATTTCGGCAGCCTGGTTGGTCATATGCTCCTCTACACATCTTGCCATCCAGTTTATCCGCCTATCCTTTTGGGGGTGTTTCATGGGCTTTCATCAGTTCGACAGCATCATCAAAAGTTTTGTACTACCTCCTTACTTGGGATTTCCAAGTGGGTTTCCAACTCTTCAGTTCCTTTGCTTTGTTATGTTTTTTTTATATCAGTAAAAAAGAGATAAACAGCTATGATTTAAAGTTTAAATTTACTTTTAAAAAACAAGTTCAAAGCAATTGCTCTACAAAATGTGTTTGACAATTATATATATAAGGTTGTAAGTGTTTCTGAATTATAATAGCAGCACCTTTTGCTAAACTTTCTAAGTTAGCTCTAAAGTAAGTGAATAGGTTGTTATTGTAAAATTGAAAGTTAGTATTGTTAGTAATTTTAGTTTTAGTAATATAGGCAATGTGAATGTTATTGTGAAAGTAATAATTTTACCAAGCTTCTTTTTTAGTTACTATATTAAAACCTCTAATAATATGTGCATAAATGTTTAGATAAAGTTTATATAAAGATTGTATTGATGTAAATACATGTGATATAGTATAACTGTTAAGAAATAGATCAGATAGAATGAAAGTAAAATTAAAGAGATTTAATCTAAAAAGAAGATTATAGAAATTAGAAAGAAGATAAAGATGAATAACAGTATGATTAGACAAAAAAGAGTCATTTAGAAGATATATATAAGTTTTATAATAAGTATTGCTAACAAAAAAAGTAATACTAACTTATGACTATTTCAGTAACTCTCTTTGTAGATCACTTGTACCAAATTTTCACTAAAAACATTTAATTATTTCTCAATATTTTATTAAGTAAACCTTATTTGCACCTCTAAGTAAAGTTGCTCAGCTTACATTTCTCCTTCTATGCAGCCAAGTTTCAGGCTTCTCCAATACTTGGCCACTGAAAAACGTTCCAAAAACCAAATTTTGGTTTTTGCTTATTTGCTAAATATTTTACTAATTAATTCCATCTTGTTACTTATTAGAAAAATAACAAGCACCTCATTTCGGTTATTTTGATATATATTTTATAGCAAACAAACCAAAACTTACTGAGATACTGAAAAAAAGGCAAAACTAAAACCTGCTTTTGCAGGTTATTTTACTGGTAAATTTAGGAAAATCTACTGTGTTGCCCTAGAAAATTCACTTTTCTAGCACCCATTAAAATTTTCTAAACACCCAATTAGCCTTTTTGATAGTCCCACATTTCTCAGATCCTTCCTAACTTATCTACAAAGCCTTTAAATTAGAAAATTTTATCTGAAAATCAGATTATTTAATCTGATTTGAAAATCTTTTTTTAGTAACACAAACATCATACTAGAATAGTCACACAAAATGCCTAGCATCATCACTATTGAACCAGACTTCTTCAACCTAGATATTCTTCAAAACAAATATAGTAGTCAAACCTTAGCTATCTTGAACAAAAACTGTAAAAGTTTTAAGATCCTTCTAGCCAACTTTAATCCTACACAATGTGATACCAACAATGGTTACTACTTTTTCTTCAGCCCTAGTCAACCTATCATCACAAAATGCCTTTGTGGAAAATACCACACATATTTCACTTTGCAGCATTTATCTCTAACACCTATCTCTAACACTACCTCTATATCTGAAATTAAGTCTAACTCAATGAAAATCGATCTAGATGCCAAATTCTACAAATCTCTCTATAATGTACCAAAATCATCCTTCCAGCCTAAACACAATATCACTAATCCATTTCCTAACTGCTACAGCAATATCAGACAAGATACCAATAATCAAATCTCTTTTACAGTCTACTTCCATCATGCACACATATGCATTATTTGCAAAACCAAAAATGTTTCTTGCATTATGCTAACTGATAACAAACATTCATTAGATCCAAAAGCCCTTGTATTTAAAACTGATGTTGGTGGCTTTTCTGTCCACTTTCAATGCATTCACAGACTTAAACTAAAACTTGTCAAATTTACAAGCTCTATGAATTGGAAGCAATGTAGCCTTTATTGCAAAATCAAATATGTACAACTATCTGCAGAAGACAAACACATTTTCTTTAAAAAATTCTTAGATAAACTTCCCAAAAAGACTAAAAATATTGATAAACAACCAGACAATAATTCTAATACTAAAGAAACCTTAAACAACAACAAACTGAATACAGATAACAACAAGAAACTCAAACAAAAAGCAAACACCCAAAATGCAATACTTCTAAAGACTTTGACTGGTTCAAAAACTATCCTGTTACTCCAACTATGCAACAACATAATAAACTCAATACCCCATTGGCATTACAACTATTCAACCTTCTGAAAGTTAATTTCAGAGACTTTATTTCTGGACAAGTTATCTCTAATAAAGCTGACAATAATAAAAACAACAACAGACCACCTGCCAAATTCTTTTTCAGTTATATTCTTAATAAAATGTCAAGTGAAAAACCAAAGTTCTTATCAGATTTCATTATTAACTCAAGCTCTGATTTTGATAAATCAAAACTGATTTCTTTTAAAGCCTTCCATGATACTCTCAAAGGCTTACTTACCAAGTTTACAAAAGTTTTATTCACCCAACTGGATTACTTACATATTCACTGATCACACTATTCTATCCCATCTTACTTACATACCAATAGATGTAAAGTTGCTATAAACTTATCCTGCCTACATCTTTATCTAAACTATAAATATAAAACTATCAACTTTGAAGAATTCATGAAAAAACTTGACATTAAACTATTACGATTCACACTTTACTTCAACATCAAATACAGCTCCAAGCAACTTGAGTTTACAAATCAAAATGATAACTGAATTAATATTAATACTAATCTCAACATTCTATCTGAAAAATTTTTAAAAAACTTTAGAATCCCATCACTTAAGCCTCATCTTACAACTTATGAAACCTGGTTTAAACCCTTTTTTGAAAAATACAGTTCCCAATTTGAGAAAATTGACCAACAGAAAACTAGCAACTATATCAAAATGTTAATATCACAAAAATTAACAGACAACAACTTCAAAATAACCTCTGGTCTATTACTAATATTCTTCAACATAACCAACCTATTATTGATGAATACAACAAACTCACTCTTAATTTTAAAATTATTTAGTTGTTTCAACATCTCAACATTACAATCTCTGCTCATCACAATATATTATGACCAAATACTATATACAACGCATGCCAACCAATTGAACCTATATTTATACATTATCCAAAATATATTACCTTTAAAAAACAATTAAGAAAACTTAATATTCTTTACTTAGAGCAACTATGTACTGCTGATAACAGTACATTACTTAAATGGCAATATTTTTCACCAAGTTTATACTAACTAATAAAAGAAAAACAACCTTTATGGTTTACCTTTCTTGAAAACAAAATTATATCAGATAAATATTACAGAACTATCTTACCTCACTTTCAATCACCTGATATCAACCCTTTTGCATACAATACATATCCTATTACCAAAAAACAAAAACCTTGGCTTCTTATTTATCATCACAATAATAAAGAAATTATTATTGGCAAACTTCGCAAATATATTCCGAGGATGGCGATCCTAGTGTAGTGGTTGGATTGTCATCCTTCAAGTGGCAGGTCTAAGGTTCAAATCCCACCTACGA
>CAJVQA010009728.1:0-11899 GCA_910591915.1 Cetraspora pellucida | reverse complement strand
AAAAAAAAATAAAAAAAAATAAAAAAAAATAAAAAAAAATAAAAAAAAATAAAAAAAAATAAAAAAAAATAAAAAAATAAAAAAAATAAATAAATCATGTTTGTATTACTGTATTGTTTTCATATTTCTAATTAGAAAATAAATACTGCTGACTGTTTTGATAATTTATATATTGATTTTTTTTAAAAAAAATAAACTAAATCATATACTTTTTACAAAGTTTTCTTGAAAAAAAGAGAAGATAATATGTAAATCAAACTTTTAGTTTTTATTCTTATAAGTGTTTTTTGTAGGTTTTATAGTTATATAGAAATAATATATTTGTTATTTACTTTATAAAAAACTTATGATTTTTACTAATCACTTCTTCTATAATTCTATAATACTTTTAAATTGTTATCACAAAATAATAACTTCTTTTTCAACTCTATTTCAATGTCCATTATGTATGCCCAGTACTTTAAAAAAACTATCATAAAATTTAATATATTAAATATAATGTTTTTCTGTAATTCAACTTTTTGAAAAATTTAGTTCTAATGATTATCAAAAAAAATGATCAATTGTATTCATTATAACAACAGTTTTCTATTGATCAGTCAAGATAAAATACTTGTAATATAATCATTTTAACATAACTAACAGATCATAAGGCATCTGTATAACCTTGGTTACATAGAGTAATGCAAACTGGTACTGGGATTTAGGCAAAAATTCTCATATACAAAATTAATTAATACCATAACTTAAACCTAAAGGGTTTAGAAAAGGGTTGGGTTTCGGAACCCATCTCTAGCATCAGCCGTGACAAAAATTTATGACTTACTACTTGCAAGTCATAAATTTATATAGACAGACAACGAAATTCAAAGAAATTTTATTTGACGATTATCATACGATCCAATCAAATGGATTTTCATCATGCTAAATGCCCCAATTGCGTTCTTGATAAGTTTATAAAACAATAACCCTAATTACATCAAAAAATAAATTTAGTTCGAGAAATTAAAAATTTAGAGTTATAGCGTTAAAGTTAGAGGCGATGAAAATAAACAATCACTTATTATACGTAAAATTTCATTCCCGTCATTTTTAATTAGTGCTCCAAGATGGGTTAACCACTCGTTTTCCTGTATTTTCGCTTTTTTCGGGCTTTTTCTTCGCTTTGCGCACGTGTTGGGCTGGTCCCTTTGTACGTTTTCCGATTGGCTAATTTCCCCAAATGGGCGCAAAAGGGTTATGCAATACAAGGTTATACAACATATATATATTTATTCAATAGGAGTTATCTCAATTACTGTTCGATTCAATAGTTATACCACTATACAGCTATAAGGGATCTAAAATCTTTGATATTAACAGTCATTTGTGTTAATAAATATAAATACAATGTCTAAACCTCTATCGTTCTCACTTTCAAATTTACCAACATCATTTTTAAAATTCCTTAAAGTAAGCGAAATAGATCCCGTCATATACACAATTCAAAACTTACCTAGATACATCCGAATAAATTCATGTTATTATAATGATGAATATTCACAATTACAAATTTGTAAAGAACTAGAAGAACAAATTGGAACAAACATATGGCCTGTAAAAGGAATTGATGGTTTTTTTGGGCTAGATGGGAAGTGTAGGATTGTTGATTGTAAAGCGTAAGTATAAACCCTAAGAAATAATTTTTAAACTGTTATTTATTAACTAATTAAATTAAAAAAATGTTGACATATTTTGATAACAATAGATATAAAGAAGGAAAGATATTTGGTATAGATTTAAGTTCGGGGATCGCTGTTTACGCACTTGATATTCATCCAAATGATCATATTCTTGATTTATGTTGTGCTCCGGGTTAGTAATAAATTTATCTCTTAATTTTGTTTCACTATTGTTTATTGTTTTAAGATAATTACTTTGGTATAATAAATACGATAGGTGCAAAATTATGCATGATATCTAACATCTTGGGCACAAAGGGGAGTGGTACGGTCACGGGAGTAGATATTTCACGTGATCGAGCAGCAACGTGTCGAAGTTTATTGAAAAAATACAAGATAAGTCGAGCTAGATTATTTGTTGCAGATGGTATAACTTTTAATGTACCTGCGCCATCCTTTTTGGAACCGATAATACAAATGATTAGTAAGAATGAACAACACAAGTTAGGTGAAAATTACACATCAGCATCAAAAGGAATGGCAGAAGAATTGGCAAGAACAAATAGCCAAGAGAGATATGACAATGAACTAAATGATAAAAGCCAAAAACGAATCAAGCCATTTTGGGCACCAAAAATATTGCGAAATGACCCACAAATAAGTGCGGTTTATCAATTGTATGATAAGGTCTGTTTCTTTAATCATACATGCAATTCAGTAAGTAAATTCATACACTTATCTCAAGGAATTTTTCATTTATAGGTGATTGTGGATGCAGAATGTACGCATGATGGATCCATAGTGCATATTCTTAAAGCAAGTTTCACAGATAGTTCATGATGAATATTTATTTTCCTGTCATATTTTCTAATCAATTATTTATAATGTGCATTAGTATAACAAATACGGATGGGATAAATTTGAAAAGAATTTTCTAAACTCTGATCGACTAGATAATCTCTGGGATCTTCAAGTTAGTTATTATTATTACCATTATTATTTACTATGATTTTCACTAAAGATTGTAATTTCCATATCACTTAATATATTAGCGAAATCTTTTAAAAAATGGATGGTCACTATTAAAGCCTGGTGGAATTCTTGTATATAGCACATGCAGCCTTTCCTATAAACAAAATGAAGATGTTATTGGGTGGTTTCTTTCTCATTTTCCTAATTCCAAATTAGAACCTATCCCAAATATAAATAACATGACAGTAGCACCCTTAAAAAAGAGTAAATATGTAGAGGTCGACATATCGAATGCTGTTAGATTTGATCCGATTTATTCTAACACATCTGGTTTCTTTGTAGCTAGAATTCGAAAAAATTTGTCGATCGATATTTAAACGTGTTTTGTTATATAGATACTGTGTATAGATCACTATATCTTTTCATTAATTTAATAAGTAAAACAATAATATAAATACGTGAGTCAAATAATTAATTCAATGCTTTTAACGGTTGCCAAGAGCTAAATAGCACTCATTAAAATTGAAATAATTGATGAAAAAAATAGTGGAAAAAAGAATGGGGTTTTCAAGAATTCAGTTTTGTTTAAAGTAGCACATCTTTTGACAAAGTGATATATTCAAATTTGTTGAATTTGGGTGTAAAAAGATGTAACATACGACAAGACAAAAGATTACGTAATATGTCTTGGCAACTTTAACAAACATTGATAATATATATAACGATAATACAACAGTATGTACTGTACGCATGTACTTGCCATTGCATGAATTGCGCATCAGATATGACACCGCATAAGTAATAAATTAACAAATAAATAAGTCCGCTAGATTGAATAATGTCATTTTTTTAAACCTTTCTGAATCATGCTAAGGCTAAGGATTTCACATATATTTAAAACCTCTGTAATCTTAATATGTTATATTATAATTTTTAGGCTATTAGAAGACTTAAGGCTAACAGGTTCAACCATCTCATCACAAAAAGTACAAAAATTCTCTAATGAAGAGAAATTTTTAACTTTTCTTCCACATAGTGGATTCAACAATCAATTTCTCTCTTTAAGAAACGCTATAATTTTATCATATCTTACAAACAGAACGTTAATAATGCCATCAATAATAATTGACAAGAAAATTACTCATAGTGGATTCAAAAAACTTTATAATAAACTTAAAGATGCGGATACTTTAAAGAAGGCCAGATTATCATGCCCAAACCAAAAAAATACAGCAACCAATAAATATTGTAATAACCGTTACAAGTCCAACGATAAATTTTCAATGATGTATTGGGATGAATTGATGGATTTTACAATTCTAAAAAAACACATTAGAATAATTAATCGTGGTCATGAATTTAGTCTTGATACCTTAAAAAAATCGGTTGAAAGCATTTATTATGTTAGAGAGACAAAACGTTACGGATTTCAATATTTTGATATGAATAATACAACTCAATCATTAGGAAGTCAATATGAACGAAAGTTTTTTATTTCTGAATTAACATCCAGACCAGAAACATTAATACATTTTGGATCATTGCACGGATCTCGAAGGATAGTTTTAGATGATGAGAAAAGCCAAGATTTCTTGAATGAATTAAAGAGGAATTTGAGATTTAATCATTCAAAATTGAAACTTTGTGTTGAAAAAATTATCAATGAATTAGGTGGAACAAAGAATTATATTGGAGTTCATATAAGAACCGGTGAGAAAAGCAGGCTCGATGAAATGTTTAGAATTCAAGTAAATGATACAATTGACACTATTTTTGAACAAGTAAACTACTACTCCTTAAATGGAAAACTTAACGTTAATACTATAAAATGCCAACATCCAATAATTTACGTGGCAACAGATACAAGTCATCCTGATCAAACTTTTAAAAACTTTTATTCGAAATATAGCCCTTGTATTTTTTCATTAAAGGATTTTAAACATCATTTAAACATTTTTGATGATGTAAGAACTTATAATAATTACACATTAAAACGTTTTTTTACACCTTTAGTGGATTTATTGGTCGCTTCTAATGGTGGTTACTTCGTTGGTACTAGAAAAAGTACTTTCTCGAAGGTGGCTCAGGAAATTCATGATTTTCAGATAATGTAATCATTTCGTCTATTTTGACTTTCTTTTTACAATGTTTCAATGATTTTAACATCAATATAATTCTCTACACAAGAACTTTATTAATGATTAGCTGAAAACAAGTATATATTAAATTTTAATCTCTATTTATAATATTTTAATTACTATTTTCCGCAGATCAATTTTGAGTTAGAATTTTGTAATTTTATACTTAATCAGTATAGTAAAAAAAAAAAAAAAAATAATAGACAATTAATTGGCTTTTATCGCAAATATACAAATACTGGCATACTTTCTTTAAGTTTATATAAACTAGTATGTACATTCCCAAACTCAATATTAATGAGCATGAAAAAAAGATTATATCATCTTAATAATCTGTTTTGCCCCTCTAAACTCTTCCGTAGCCTTTTTAAATATCTCCAAAAATCTTTGCGTCAATACATCGTCACTTACATCTTCCTTATCATCTCCACCCCAATTATTTTCTTCGCAAACGACATCTCTTAACTTACCTTGTTTAATCAATTCAATAATATCATTCAACATTTCCATCCTCTTTGCTTTGGGATTTTCTTTATTCCATCTTGCCATCCAATATCCAAAAAATCTTAAATCTTGAAAAATTAATTGCGATGCTGGAATCGTTAAAGGCTGACGTGACATTGCTCCATATGTTATTAACGGAGAAGAGTGCCTATTTTAATATATATAAAAAAATGAGAAAAATACTTGATAAAAATCTTAACATCGTAAATAAAATTAATAACCTGAGAAGTTTTGCCATGGAAATTACACTTTTGCCACAAACGCAATTTAAACCTAAAGCAATTCCTTTACCCTCTATATCCTTATTCCATTCAAATTCCCTATTTTTTGCCTGTAAATCTTTGTCACTTATTACATATGTTGCGCCGATTGATTTTAAAAAATCTTTTAACTCTTGAAAATTTTGCCTTTGAAAAAAATTAGTGTTAAATATTAAACCTATATCATAAACAATGTAAAATAAATAAACTATTAACCTATCCCTAATAATATTTATTGTGTTTATATTCCATGCCTTAGCGATTTGAATCACTGCTTGACCAACACCGCTGTTTGCCCCATTTTGAATTATAAAATCACCTTTTTTAGAAAAATGTTTAAACAAATATAATGTAATAAGATATTTAATCAAAATAATAAAAAGTAAACACCAAATATCTATCTATATATATACCCTCTTTCAATGCGACAAAATCTTTTAACATACGATAAGCAGAACAAGGATTTACTGTTAAAGTAGCAGCTCGGACTATTCCAATTCCTTCATGTGGAATACGAATAACATCATCTGGTGTTGCATCAGCATGTGTTCGCCATGTTCCTATTTGGTTATCAAAAAAAAGTAAAAGCTTAATAAAATTTCAATATTGTTCAAAATTGATTTTTAATTATTAAACTTACCAAACGCAGATTTACCCATAACAACCCAATCACCAATTTTTATATCTTCAACTTTATCGCCAACACCAATTACTTGTGCAACACCTTCATTCCCAGCAACGGCAGTTTTTTCATGCTCTCCTAAAGTTCTAAAATTTGGTTTGACCGGGTAAACTCCCTCAATTTGATTAATATCCGATGGATTAATTGGTGATGCGAGAAATTTTAAGTGTAATGTTGTTGGTGTTAGTGGTGGTAATTGATATGTAACTGCTCTTTTTGTGAATAAGAAAAAAATTTATTTGTTATTAACAAAAAGAAGTATATTAAAAAAATATATATATTATTTTGAAATACCTAAGAACTTCTGTAGGAGAGCCGTATTTATTGAAGGTAATAGCCCTAACTTTTGGTAGTTTGTGAACAAACATTGTCAGCGGATGAGCATGTGAAAATTTTAATTATTTATTGGTATTTTAGTGATCTACATTTATCGAAAAGTTTAAAACAAAGATTAAGTGAACTTTTTTATTAATTATCAGGAGAATTATTAGATGAATTACCTTTTTGGATGGTTAAAGTTTTTTAAAATTAATTAAGCTCTTATTGATTTTTAAAAATTATTTTATCGATATTTGTTATCGTTATAAAATTAAAATTTTAATGCTCATACCTTACGGGTATGATACCCGATATAATGCTTATACGTATGTATAGTACCCTATATGTAAATTAGATGCTGAACAATTTTACTACATATCGATATGATTTTCTTAATAAAATTTTGATTTTTGATTTTTTTCTGATACGTACCAGGTAAAATAGAAATGTATAGAAAATTATGTACATGCGGATATTAGTTGATTTACTATGTTCATTTTGAACATTAATTTCGTTTTTTTGAACGAAGATAAAATTAAATGTGCGGAAGCATACATTGTTTATAGTATTTTATTATATAATAACAGTTGTTAATAGTAATTGCGCACGTACGATTTAAAATATGTGCGCAAAGATGTATAGTTGGCAGTAGAATTATTGAATTACGGCATTGCGGCATTTTACCAGATGGTAGAATTAATTACGACACAGTACCTGATTGCCGTAAATGTTATATGCCGTAATGCCGTAATGCTGTGCCAGGTTTGTGGCACAGCAAAAATTCTTTAAGGCGATATTGGCTAACTGGCGTGGATCCGCAAAATTCTGGCCCGCATTACATAAATGTTTACTAATTTCTGGCCGGGATTGACTTTTTAACTTTCTTATTCTCAAAATAGAAATTTTCAAAGAAATAGACCCACACAATGGTAAAATTAGTCCAGGAACAATTTTCACTTAATGGGCAGCTGTGATTTCATTAGTAAAATTTTGAGTCCCTAGGGAAAGGCAAAACTTGGCAAAGATCAAATCCTCTAAGACTTTTGAAAAGATTGAGTCATGTTAGAAATCAAAATATTTTGTGCGTGGCTATTGAAAACAGGCGGTTTTGTCACCGAGACCAAACTGATCTTATTTTTAATCAGCAACTGGACAACCATATCGAAAGAGGCGGTCAAAACTTAGGTCTCCTTTCCTACTGCTAAGAGACGGGTCAGTCATCAATTTGGGAGGGATATGGTAATCATAGATTAATCTATAGGCTTCACGAAGATAACTCTACTATGCCACTTAGTAGAATATCGGGGGATAATTAAGGAAAGTGTGGATTAGCTAGTAGGATTTATTTAATAAAGAGAAGGAGAGTTTTTTTTTAAAGCGAACTTGGGAGTTGTTCTCCTCTATGGGCCAACACGGCCTTTATTTATAATGATTAGTTTAGATCTAATTTATTACATATATGCCATTTATTTAATAAAACTAATATACCTAATTATTAGATATATTAGTTTTATTAGTTTTATTAAATAAAATAGCATATATGTAATAAATTAGATCTAAACTAATTATAAATAAAAGGCAATTCGCCACAGGCTAGAAGAAGGCTAGTGATTGCAATTGCAAAAATATCACTAAATACCCAATTCATAATAAAATACAGGTTCTATTCTGTAAAAACTAGTATCTATTGTTAATCCCATTACTAACACCACCCGTTCGCAATTGAGCGCTCGTTTACATCACGTTATCAGAAGACCAGTGACATAAGTTACATCAGGAAGAGAAGAATTCCAAACCCGATTCAGCGTATTGTAATCCCGGGTTAAGGTATAAGAAGAGATAAGAGTTAGTAAAAGATCAGTTTCAAGACTCAAGAGGAGGCCAGTACTTACCTACGGAAAAGAACCCACTGGCCAAATCTATTTCGACTTAGCCGCCGTAGGTTACGCGGGAATTGGATTAGATTAGTGTCAGACTCGCTGATTTCCGAACAAACAATATAAATATACATGCTATTAAGTATATGTATATAAACTTTAATTTTCTTTAATTACTTTTCTATCCTTACTAGTTTTACTAATTTTGCTACCTTTTTCAGTTTTGCCACCTATTGGCAGTTTCACCTGTTTCGCCAGTTTTATCATTTCACCATTTTAATTTTTTTTTGCTGAAAGTCGAAACTAGTTTTGCCTTTTGTTTATGGCCAACATTAATCTGTCATGTTAGGTTTTGTTTATCATTATGCGTAACAATTTTTTTAAAGTTCATTAACAGTGTTAGTGTTTAGAATAAACTTAAAGACTAAATGATTATATAGTAAAATAGTTTAAAAAAGACTTGTTAGAGTACTAAAGTAGTTTTGTATGGTAGCCAATAAAGTAATATCCAATTTGCAGATTATTATATGTGAGCAAATAAACGAACTGTACATATCCTATTCATATGACTTTTGAGATAATTTTTTTTATTTTTTACTTTCTTAATGTCAAAAAAACCAAGCATATATCAAAGAAAAATTTTTTTTTATAAAAATACTGTATAAACAAATAACTAAAAAAAAGAAAAGAACTATTTCTAATAATTGAGTTAAGATACTTGTAATAGTGATCATACTAGCATGACTGGCAGGTCATAAGACATCTATGTAACTAGTTATACAAAAAAATGCAAACTAGTATTGGATGATAAGTTTTTGTAGTTGTATAAATTTATTAAAATTAGAAAACAAGAAATCTATTTGAAAAAACCAGAATAAAAAGATAGCATAAATTTTTGATAGCATTACTGTAAAGGTTAGTTTGAGAAAATAAATATCAATGTCAAAGTATTTGAATAGTCAAGAATCTCTAGGTTGGAGTCTTAGAGATACTATCAATCAGGTCACTGAAATGAACTAAAATTACTTTTTTGATATTAGTATTTTTTGTTTATTTACTAAAATTTTCTGATATAATAAATAAATATAATCTTATTAAATTATTCTTTTTAGAAATATAGTAACTCAGTAAAGTAGATAAGTTGTCAACCACCCAAGTAGTAAGTTGTAAGTTCAAAACCCATCAACAATAAAAATTTGGATAATTACTTATGTAATATATAGAAAATATCATAATAACAGTATTTTGTTAATCAGTTAGAATAAAATACCTGTAACTATAGTTATATTAGTATGATTAGTAAATTATAAAGCATTTGTATAGCTAGTTATACAGAGGAATACAAATTAGTAATAAGTAGTGCAAATCTAAAATAAGTTCTTGTAGCTGTATAAATTTGCAAAACTAGAAAACCAGAGCTTATTTGAGAAGACCTAAGTAAAAAACTAATACAGATTTTCAACAATATTACTATAAAGACTAGATCTAGAAAATAAATATTACTATGAAGAAATCAGGTAGACAAAAACTTTGAATAAGTAGTATTACCAACCAGACTATTAGAACTTTCAAACTAGAGAAAAAGAATATCAGATATTATAACTCCAATATACTAAAAAACAGGTTATAGTTTTTTTGACCTATCTGGATTAGAAATCTGATGACAAAAGTAGAGTATACTATAAGTACTAAAGATATGTTATAAAGTTAGTACTAAGATCTAAGTGAACTTTGCAAGGACAAGTTCACCAAAATCAAATATATTAAAGTAATATAGATAATTAATAAGATGAAATTTAGATAATGAGCTACAAATATTATTATGTATATTAAAGTCTTTAAATATTATTAGATAAAGTTTGTATTAATAAGCTTGTTAGATCTATATAATAACAATCTTTTATGTTTTGTTATATTTTTGTAGATTAGTAAAAGAGAGGTAAACAGCTATAAATTAAAGTTTAATTTTATTTTTAAAAAAGAAGTTCAAAACAATTGCTTTACTAGAATATGTTTGATAATTATATATAAGATTATAAGTAATTCTGAATTATAATAGCAATACTTTTTGCTAAACTTTCTGAGTTAGCTTAGAAGTAAATAAACAGATTGTTGTTATAAAAATAAAGATTATTATTACTAATGATTTTAGTTTTAGTAATATAGGCAATATAAATATTATTGTAAAAATAATAATTCTGCTGTCTCTTTTAGTTATTGTATTAAAATCTCTAATATTGTATATATAGATATTTAAATAAAGATTATGTAAAGATTTTGTTGATGTAAATACTTGTAATATAATATAACTATTAAGAAATCAGATAAAAATAAAATTAGATAAATTTGAGCTAAAAGAAAGATTGTAAAAAATAAAAAGAAAATAAGAATAAATAACAATATGATTAGACAAAAAAGAAGTATTTTAAAAATATATATAGGTTTTATAATAAGAATTATTAACAGAAAAAGTAATACTAGAGATAATGTTATTATAGTTATATTTGTCAATATATTATATAAGAAATTAAATAGTTTGGTCATAAAAAAAAATATTAGGTTGTAATAAAGAAAAAATTTGTTAAAACATATATAAATTTATAAGAACTTAAGAATGTTGAGAATAATCTTTTAAGTTTGTTTTTTTTCAGTATCAATTACTATATACCTGGCTCTTACAGCTATGTAAGATACTATAATCTGCACTATATATTGAGTTTAACTGTTATTATTTTGGTTTTCTATATAATTAACATATATTTTTAGAATAATATATTTATTAAATTTTATATTTTTAATAATTATTTTTTAAAAAAATGTAGTAACTTAGTAAAGTAGATAAGTTAACAACTTTCTAAGTAGTAGGTTGTAAGTTTAAAACTTATTAATAATAAAATTTTGAATAATCACTTATGTAACATATAGACAGTATTATGATAACAGCATTTTAATAATTAGTTAAGATAAGATATCTGTAACTATGGTTGCATTATCATGACTAGTAGAACATAAAGCATCTATATAACTAGTTATACAAAAAAATGCAAATTAGTAATAGGTAATGCAAACCTAAGATAAATTCTTGTAACTGTGTAAATCTGTAAAGCTAAGAAGCCAAAACCTACTTAAAAAGATTTAAATAAAGAGATAACATAGATTTTTAACAGTATTACTATAAAGGCTAGATCTAGAAAACAAATACCAATGTAGAGGAATTAGATAGACAAGAATCTCAAATAAGAAGTACTACCAATTAGACTGCTAAAAGTTTTAAATTAAAGAAAAAGAATATTAAATATTATAATTCTAATATACTAAAAGCAAATTACAGTTCTTTTACAGTCAAAGTCATAAGTATCCCACCCCCTCTAACTTTTTAAATTGAAAAGATATAGCTTTAAAATTTTTACAACAAATAGTATTATATAAATCTAGATCAGTAAATTTTTTTTATAATTTTTTAATCACTACAACAAAAGTTAGATGA
>CAJVQA010009727.1:0-11900 GCA_910591915.1 Cetraspora pellucida | reverse complement strand
TTGAGGGTTGACAACCTATCCACTTCACTAGGTCGCCACACCCTTCTGAGCCTCTAATCTTAATATCTTATAGATATAAAATTCAAATATAAATTTTTTTTATATATTCTACTTGTAAAAAGTTTAACTAAGTTTTAATAAAGATAGAGGCATGACCTTATTATTAAATATTTTTAAAAAAACAAATATTATATTTCTATTAGATCTATTATTTCTATCATTTCTATAATATCTTATATATCTTTTATATCTTTTATATATATTATATTTATTATATCTATTAGTTCTTATATATCTTAATATAATATTATTATATATAGCATTTATTAGCAATATAGTTTTTATTATAATAATTTATACATATAAAATATCTATAAAAGCACTACTTTCTGATCCTCAAAAAGTTAAGTATCATTATACATTTTAATAATAAATAAACTGAATATAATATTTAGTATCTTTATATACTATTATTGTCTTTGTTTTAAAATTTCAAATTACTTTATATTTTGTTAAGTCTTGTGTAGACTTTATATAGAATTTGGCAAGTTATAATCATCATAATATAGTTGAACAACTTCTGTTATTACTGTAATTAAAGAAAAAACAACAGATTAACATTTTGGTGATAACTGTAAAATAAGTTCTCAATTTACTATAGATAATTGTTTTTAGTTAGTTATAAGAAAACTCTGCCAATATTGGTCTATATAATCTAATATTTGAAGAATATATATTTAAAAACCTATCAAATTTTTTTTACTAAATGTATCTTAATAAGAAAATCTTTTTGGAACCCACTATTCAACATCAAAGTAGTGATGTCATTTTTGATTTATAAAGAATTTGCAAGAAACCTTTTTTGAAGAAGTATTTTGATTATTATTATACAAATTTTAAATGTCTATTACTCAACAACCACTAGACTGATTTTAGTGTTTTGATCTTTTTTAAGACTAAAAGAACTTCCTCTACATCTTTTACTTAAGTAACAAAGTCTAGCCATCCTAGTATCACCTATAAAAAAATATAGCTGACATCATTGATTATCATGTAATAATGATGTCTAACTTTTATCTTTATTAATTGTTATACTAATACTTTTAAAACTTTAACTTTCAATATAGATAAAAAAAAATCATTTGTGGTTTATGTCATATGAAACAGGAACAAGAGTATAAAAATAGTGTGAACAGAAAAGAAAAACTACTGCAACTTGCCAGAAGTGCTATAGCAAATGAAAAAGATCTTTAGAACAAATTCAAATTAAAGAAGCTAGCCTTAGAAGTGAATTAGCTATTGATTATGAAGACATTAGTAAATTTGTACATAATTCTTTGATTTCTCTAGAAGGCTCAAATGACAATTATGAAAGTGATACTTTAGAGTTTTATATGAATTTTGATGTTTATTTAGAGAATAAAGAATCAACAAAATATGAAGAACTAAGTTGTCAGATAGTATTATATATAGAGAAAGAAGATGGTTATTGTTGGATATATAAATCCAAAAATTTAAATAAAAATAAAACTCAATTAATTTATTGGTGCAATTGTCAAATAGAGCTTGGTAAACTCAGGACTAAAAATCCAAATATTAATAAACAAAGAAACAAACCTACACAGCTTCAATGATATGAGTGTAAAGATACAATATGAATTGATGTTGAAATAAATAACACTTTAATTAAAGTTGAATATTTATATTTAACTTTACATCTGTGACCAATATATAATCAACTACAAAATAGATATGTAAGTTTATTCAGTACAATATAAATTATTCAGTTCCTGAACTTTGGAGGTTAATTCAAAAAAAAACTTGATGGCTATAATAATTTAAGTATTCAACAAATGTACTACTGGTAGTCTGTTAAATCCTGAAGGGTTTATTAACATAATTTTAATCTTTTAAAATCTGCATACTTATTATTAAATAAGTTTAAGCAGGAAATAATTATTAATCTAACTATTCCAATTAGTGCTCTTGGTTTTACAACTGCACTTTTTAATATACTTCTACATAACAAATTTGAAGCAATAAAAATTGACTCAACATACAATACTAATAGTATAGAATGGAAATTATATGCTTTAATAGGCATAGTCGATGAAACAGGATTTCTATTAAGTTACCTTTTAATTAAAGCAGAAAAAAATAGAGATATTATCAGAGTACTTGTTAATTGGATGAACTGTTTAAAAATTAGACAATTGATTTGTTTTCCACTTGTTCTTATTAATAAAGCATTTTCTGAAATAAATGCTGTACAATTAGTATGGCCAGAATCTTGTTTGCAACTATGTGCATGGCATGTATGATGTGCTATAAAGCAAAGATTAAGTTCATTAAAAAATATCTGAAATTACAATTATAATCCTGTTATAGCAAATCAGGAGTGTTCAGGAATTGATCCAAATTGGGAGTTTCAGACTGAAAATTTGAATATAATTTGTCCTTTAGAATTTTGAAATGATATAATTAATCTTGTTGATTAACATTACAACCATCACATATTACTACCAAAACCTAATAGAGAATTTGTAACAAATTCAAAAACAATTTAGAAAGAATTAGTTACTAAGATTCATAGATACTGTCAAGACCATAATTTATTTAAACTTTGGCTTTATTTATAGTCAGAGTGGTATTCTTATAAAAAATGTATTTTGTAAACAAAAGCTACAAATAGTAGAATTAATTATATTAAAACAACTATGATCATTGAATTACATTGGTGACATGTTAAACATGATACTTACATAAGTTTTACTGACTACGTATTAAGTACTTATGTTATATTCTTATTCATAAGGTCATTAATCAACAACTTTATTGAATTCACCTTTTGCAACAAAATCATTATACAGTTTCATAAAGAAAAGAGTTCAAAAAAAAAGGCTAATACATAAAAAAAAAATTTGGCTTTCTTAATCAATATAAAACAAACACAGATAATTGGACTTGTTCTTGTTATTCATATCTTTTAGTTGTTTTTTTTTATGCAAACATCTTATAGCTAGAGTTGGCCAAGTAGATCATGATTTCTTTAAAAAGGTATCCAAAAATATGAATGTTTGATATTTTACTTTTTTATTATTTATTACATATTTTATTTTATTTTATTTTTACAATTACAGGTGCAATAAAATAACAACTTTCTGATTATTGGAATAAGTAATAATAAAATTTCAAATGTTTTTAACTTTCAAAACACTCATATAAATATCAAATCATTCCAATAAATTACAATTCAATTGAAGACTATGAAAATAACTTTGTACTTAACAGTGATGATAATAAAGAAAATTCAGATGAAGAGGTTTTAAATCACCTATGCAATGTGCTTGAAGAGGTAGTAACATCATATTTTTTTTAAATTGTCAATATTAATTTATTTATTTTTGTATTATTATTTGGTAGAGTAAAAAAATTCTAAACATTTCATAAAATAAATCCAATTAAAATCTCTGGCTAAAATCTGTCTGTTCAAATTTTAAAGCTTTAGAAAATATAGTTGAAGACATCAAAAAACTTGAAAATTGCAAAACAACATCTTGAACTTGGACAGATTTAAATCACAATATAATGTACTGGTTCTTATAATTCATCATTTAATTATTTTTTTTATATATATGCACATAGTATTCAATAGATGAAAATGTTTAATTAAAAAATTATTATTGCTAAATGGTTATGCTTAATAAAAAATAAAAAAATAAAAATCACTAAATTATCAGAATTTAAAATTGTATATATTGATGATGACATCAGTTACATTTTTTTATGGGTGATACTAGGACAGCTGACAAAGTCTATTGTATAGTAACTTCAAGAGATATTCACTAATTTATAAAACTCAAAATTTAGAAATAAAAGCATAAGTGTTTGTATTGTAACAAACAGCATCTAAATTAATAATGCATACAATTTAACTTTGAAAAATATTTATTAAAAGTATTTTTGCATATTAAAGAACATACCACTCAGCTACCTATTACTAAACTAGATAATTCTTATAAAATTTATTACCTTATAATCTTAAATATACTTTCTGACTTTCAAAACTTTTATTTCTTATATGCTAAACAATATTTTGCTTGTGACTTCTCTGTCAAAGTTGTGAATATTTTAATTAGATTAAGCAAATATATATTTAATATAATCTACCTCAATTAAAGAACACTATTTTCAAACTTGTTTTTAGTTTTAGATATTCTAGTTCATCTGAAAATATTGGTAATATTATTAGAAGTATAGTATCTTTAGCTGTTTATATAAACTGTTATCAAAGAAACCTCTTTATATTAACAAAATAAGATTTTATACCCCTTATCATCTTGATTTTGAAGACTATAGAGATTTTTTTGAACCACTTTTTGACCCACAACAACACATACCTATCTTTTTACTTAACAAACAAATTCAAAATATTATAGCCAATACAGATGATGTTCTTAATTATCTAAAAGAAAATAAAAAGATGAAAATGTTGTTTACATTGAACCTTCTTATAAAGATGAAACTCAAGACCTCTTAGCCTGGATTGCTAATTTTGAAAGGCTGCAATTGCTAATAGCTAGAGTCTTGCTAAACAGAAAAAAATTATACCAGTTTTTTTTAAAAAAATGCTGATAAATGGCAACAAGCTTATTATCCTACAAATGTTGTTACTAATAATGCAGAAAATAATTGGACTGTTACAAAAAATGCTTTTATTGCATAATTCTGTAATCAATGAATTAGAAATCTAAATAAATTAAAACAACTTTTTACATATTTTTTTTGCTTTCATTAAGACCATGATTATTTGTAGCTATTGCTTTGTTGAATTTTAATTATGATTATATAACTTGTACAAAATAAGTCTACAACTAACTATATGTACAACTTTTAGTTGTTTATTTTAAGTAGTTTACTTATATAGCAGATTCTACACTAGCTGCTATACCTGCAATCTACTAGGAGATTACCTATTTAAACACTCTAATCTTTATATTTATATTAACAAATAGCATACAAGTTTTTGTATATTGAAGTAACATCTAATCTAACCTTGCTTTCTTTGTTTGTATATTCATTAAGCTGTTACATATTTCAGAATACATCACCTGACTGTAGAGCTACAGAAGGCCTTTCTGTTAAATAACTACCTACATTTAGTCTCTTGTTAACAGAGCTTGCCTTTCCAAAGTTTATTCAGACTCCAGTACTAACTTTATAGCATATCCTTAGTACTTATAGTATACTTCTGCTTTTGACCTTAGATTCCCAATTCAGATAAGCTAAAAGGACTATAATTTGTTCCTAGTACTCTAGAGTCTGCCTTCCAGAGTCTGCCTTCTAAGGTTCTTTTCCTTCAGTTCGAGACTTCTGGCAGTCTGATATAACAGAGTTATTAAATAAGTAGAAACTAATAATAATCTAACTAATGTCTAAAAGTTATATTACTTTAATAAGAAACTCTTTCCAGAAATTCTTATGCATAATCCTGTTACTGTAAATGAAGCTTTAAAATTTGCAAAAAAATTTAAACAAAGAAGAGATTTTGTTATTTGAAATGAATCTAGTTTAGCTGCTATAACTAGAAGTTTGGAAAAGGATATTGACAATCTAACCAAACAATGCAACAAATGACTCTTAATTATACAACTATTGTATTAGCAATTACTAAACCTACATTTGAAATTTAACAAAAGTTCAAACCCAGAAATCAATACCAACCTAAAACCTAATTTCAACCTAGAAACCAGTACTAGAGACTTTTAATTTTTTGCTATAACTGTTAAGAAAAAGAACACTATGCTCAAGATTATCTAGCTAAAAAGCAATCTACAATGAGTCAATATAAGCAAATAACTTAGGATAATAAAAGTAAAAATATCAACTATATTGGAATTGAAAATAATAATAAAGTCAATAAAGTATATATTATCAAAATACTAAAAAGCAAACCTTGTTCTACTAACAGAAAACAGACTAAGTTTTCAAACAAAATTCTGAATCCTAAAGAGAATTTAAACTTAGAAACAGAACTGTTATATCAAATAAACTTGATACTCAAATGGATAAAATTTCTGTAGAAATTCCTGTTAAAGTACCTATTGCAAAAGGAACTAAACCAAATCTAAATTCAAAACTTATTTATTTATAATTGAACAAGTTAAACTCTATGATGTTTTAACTAATATCCTAAATATGAAATCTTTTGCTACTATTAGACAATAGTTACAATTTTCTATTCAGCATAAAAATCTTGTAAGAATTTTGCAAAAGAAAAAGAAACTTATTATAGAAATAGACCAAGCTGAAACTGATTACTCCAAAAAGACTACAGCAATAAAATATCATATCTGAATTAAAAAAAACTTTGTTGTTGCTATTCTTAATTTAGGAGCAGCTGTAAGCATTATTACAGCCAAGTTCATAAGAAAATTAGGACTTCAAATCCAAAAACCTTTCAAAACTATTGTGCTTACTGCTAATAAAAATTGTACCAAAGCCTTAAAAATTATTTTTAATATAAAAATTACTATTCAGAATATTATTATTTCTATTAACCTTCAAGTAATTGAATTTATGGATAAAACTTTTTTCTTGGAACAAATTAGTTCAACAAGTTAAGAACCAAATTAAATTTTGAAAATAACACCTTGAATATTTAATACTTAGAAAAAAAAGCTACTTCCAATGCTACTTATAATACTAACTCTTATTCTATCTTAGAAGAAGTAAATAAGAATAATGAAGATCAATTATTGATAAGCTAGATAAAGAAGAAGAAATAACAATATATTATTTAGAAGAATAATCTTTTGTAATTAATAAAATATATTACAACCTCTGGTCAGAAATAGAAGCTACTTATGCCTTTTATTTAACCCAACTGTTAAAAGAAAAAATCTATTTTATTGAAAACCCAAACCTACATGTGAATCTTGAACTTACTCAAGACCAACATGTTTAAGATAAACAACTCTTAATAGAAAATATTGATATTTTTTTAGTAAAAATTTTAAAAGATGAACAGTTTAAGGAATTAAGACAAACTAATATTATTTGTTATAAAATTAATACAAATAGCTTTAAACCTATTAAACAAAGAATCTACAATATCCTTCAGATAAACAGAACTTTTTGTAAAAAGAATTCAAGCAATGCTAGAAAAAAGAATTATTAAAAAATCCTTTGAACTTTGGTCTTCTTCTGTTATATTTGTATCAAAGAAGTATAGATGAAAAAAACTTTGTATTAATTATAGAAAACTTAATACTATTACTAAAAAAGATGTATAACTACTACCAACTATTCAAGAAATTTTAAACTTCTTCAATGAAGCCTTTTGGTTCACTAGCTTAGATTTAGTTAGTAGATATTGGCAATTTGCTATAAAGAAAGAAGATAAAAAGAAAACTGCCTTTATTACAAAATAGAGAACATATAAATTCAATGTTATGCCTTTTAAACTCACTAATGTACCTGCAACTTTCCAAAGATTAATGGATAAAATACTTTGCCTTTTTATTAACAAATTTGTAATAGTATATTTAGATAATATTGCCATTTACTTCAAAAATTTCCAAGAACATTTGGATTATATTCAACAAATTATAAATGTTCAAAAGAAGCTAACTTAAAATTAAATTTGGCAAAATGTTATTTTTTCTTAAATAATATTAAGTTACTAGAACATATTATTGAAAAAGATAGAATCAAAACAGATAAAGACTAGTAAACAAAATTAAAAATTTTCCAAAACCTACTAGTCTTAGACAATTAAGAGAATTTTTAGGAATTGCCTCTTATTACTAATAATTTATAGAAGAATTTTCCAAAATTACTAAATCTTTAAATCAGTTATTAAAAAAGATGAATCCTATCTGTAAACAGAAAAACATCAACAAGTTCTTGATATTTTAAAAATTACTTTATCTCAAACTCTAACTTACAACATTCTAATTTTAATTAACCTTTTTATCTGCATACTGATACTTTAATCTCATAATTAGGAGCAGTTTTATTTCAACTGAATAATGATCACAAGAAATATGTTATTGCTAATTTTAGTAGAAGTTTAAATAATGCTAAACAAGACTATTCTACTACTGACTTAGATTGTTTAGCTATTATATGGACTATTGAACACTTTCATCAATACTTATAAGCCAAACATTTTTTTTTTATTACTGACTATTCTGTATTGCAATAATTAAGAACTTTTAAGCTTAAAGAAAGAAAAGCTAGATGGATTATGAAACTAGAATCTTATAACTTTACTATAATTCATCATTCTAAAAGAAAGCATAATAATACTGATGCTTTATCAAAAATGTATAAACAAGAAACCAATATGATTGAAACAGTAAATAAAGATGAATTTCTTTCTAAAACTAAAGCTCTTCAAATTACTATACAAAGAAGATTAATAAGAATAAAATCTCTCTTTATCAGAACCAATAACTTGAACAATTAGTTGCTATATTAAGTCCAAATATATCTCCTATTACAGAACAGAATACAAAACTCTATACCCAAATTGAAATATTCCCTAATAATTTTAAATATGATAATGAACTATTATTTAATTAAAGTTATATCCAACAACTCTTACAAAAATATAAAAGAAATTCTGAAAAAAATAAATACTCAATTAGTTGAAAAAGCTCTAATACTCAATGTTGTTATAACATTTTTATTTACACCCTAAATTTACCTGATACTAATATAAAAGAGATTGTTCTATATGGTCAATCCTAAAAAAAACCTTTCTAAATATAATAATTAAATATTTTTCAAAACAAATAATAGTTTCTAAAATTGATGAAGATGAAGAAGTTAAATCCTTCATATAACTGTCATGAAAGATGTTAAAGAAACTTTTACAGATATACAAACTACAATAGACCTATTTAATTATCAAAACATAGTAGAAACTCTTGTACCAACTTTACCTAAATATTATACTACCTTTCTGCAACCTTACTTAAATATTGAATTTAGTTAAGAAGGAATTTAATATAATAAAATACATTGTATTTAGTTCTATATTAAACATATTAGTACTTAACTATTTCAAAAATTCAATAAAAGAGCCTGGACTAGAGATTAAAAAAGCTTAGCAGCTTAATGTTGGTATGGAAATAACTTTACTTATCTTCTGATAAATGCTCCAAATGTTATATTAAGCTTCAGTTATAGTATATTATTAAACAATACTTTTAGAAGAAATTGTTAAATATTACTAGTCTACACCTAATGAAGATAATGAAAACTATGATAACTATGATAACTTTATTGAAGAAGCTGACAAAACTCAACCAGAAATAAATCTTATCAATAACACTCTAATTGAAAATTCTTTTAGAAGACCAGAAAATGACAACCAGTATTTGCTAAGCAATTATAATTCTAATGAAGACATAGAAACTTTTAGTAATATAGAATTTGATGATACTAATAATCTTAACATAGAAGTAATATTAGTTAATAAGCCTTAATAGTTTTCTCTTTTACAAACCTCTCTCCAAAATATTATTCAGAATTTAATAACTATTCAGAATACTATCTATATAATATAGTTTGTGGCAAGTAGTTAATTCAATTTATTATTATTACTAGTTATTTATTTATATATTTATACTTATATTTTATTATAAAAAAGAAAAAAAAAACTGACAAAAACAAAAAAAAAGAGATAAAACAAATAATAACAAAAAAATATATAAAAAGAAAAAAAAAAATATAATATATATATAACAAAGTTAAAAACTAACACTTAACATTTTATTTATATTATTATTATCTTTCTTTCTTCTTTTTTCTTCTATCCTTAATCTTCTTAACTTCTTCTTATTATTTGCCAACCTTGTCTTCAACTTGTTTCTTTTCTTCAATATTGAGTATACCACTATTTTAATATTCAACTGTCTTGCACCTTTTAAACTATATTCATTCTTAACTTTTCTAACTTTGTTTCTAAAGTTTATATTCTTCTTCTTTGTAAAGCCACCAACTAAAGCAAACTATAAATAAGTTTTGTTAAGTGACAAAAAAAAAGAGAAGAAGAAAAAACAAAAAAAAATTTTGAAGATAATATTCACTGCTTGTTCTCAACTTAAACCATCTTTAAGGTCTTATATAAGGCATTATTGCTATTTTAGTAAGCATGACGAACATTTTTTAAAAGACTATAGTAAGCTATTTTATTATTAATATTATTATTGGAGTTGTTGTTGTTATTATTGTTATTGATAATATTGAAATTTACAAAAAAAAAAAAAAAAGATAAGAGATGACAAAAGAACTATAATTTTAATGAACAATAATAAAACAAAATTAGACATTAATTAGAAGTTAATTTACCAAATTTAAAAATCATTTAGAAATTAATTTAACAAATTTAAAATAGTAAAGATTTATAAGTTGCATAATTACAAATTATAAAAATCCTAGCATCTTATTAGATACTTGAAATATCCTAATAATCTTCAAAAAGAATACAGATTTGAAATTTAATAATATTTTTAGTATGGATTAACAGTATAAGATATATTATTAGACAGTATAGATCATATGTTCAAGATTGGCTAGGAAAAGCTTTCTGCTAGAATTCAAATCAGATGATACTCATTTCACCAACAATTATTTTATTGACACACTAGTTCAATGACAATCAGTTTACTAACAAGCTTATTTTATTAACAATTATTTTACCAACATTTAATTTACTGACATATTTATTTAACCAATATGTTTAATACAGTAACAATCAATTTACTGACAATCATTTTACTGATATGTTTATTTCACTGACATTACATTTCATTAACAATAATTTTTATCAACAATATGTTTTACCAACAATACATTTTATTAACAAGTTTAATTGATTTACAAACTAGCAATTCGATTTACCAATAATCTTATAATAATTAAGATCATAACAAAAGAATTTTAATATTAGAAATCTAAATAATAACCAAGTAACTATAAAATAAGTTTAAGACTCATTCAGAAATATAAACTGTATTATGACTGATTCAGATTATATAAAAAAAATAGAATTATTTAATCAAAATAAAAATAAAAAAAAAAAAAATTTAAAGTAACAAAAACCAGACCTGATTTGTGCAAAATGAAGTAAAAAAATGAAAACTTGATTTGAATTATATAAAAAAAAAGTTAGTATCGATATAGAATCAGTAAAGAAGAATAAAACATTTATTCAAAAAAAAGCAATGCAACCTTACCTGCAAATGAATACTTGATTTGATTATGTAAAAGAAAAAAAAAACTAGAGTCAGTAAAAAAATAGAATTATTTATTAAAAAAAAAATAACAAAGTAATGTGAATTTGATCTGATTTGTACAAATAGTACAAGTGAAGATTTAATTTTAATTATATCAGGAATGAGTATAAAATACGAAGAGTTAGATTTATGAGCAAGTTAAATAGTATTTCTTTTTTATTTAATTGGTTGATCTAATCTTATGACTTAATCTTAAGGTCTCTATATTTATATTTTAAAAAAAATCAAATTAGTTGTTTGTTATCAAAGGATTATTCTAGACTATTATAATGTTAAAATTTTTCTATTTTATTATCATTGCTTTTAATCTGTATTATTGTTATTGTTATTGATTTTTGAATCACTTATATTATATAAATTTTTAGCTGAACTATAGTTTAGTGTGTACTAATGCATGCAATTGTTACAATGAGATATCATCAGATTGGTAATATGCTGTGGAATGTAGTGCTTCGATAAATGCTTCCCAGAGTCTGTTTTTATTTACTTTGTGCCAAATAAATTTGAATAAGTATGATTCAATCAAGTCTTTGTTTCGATTTCATGGTGCAATCTGTAACTTGATGCCATTCCACAATCCTTCTATAGTAT
>CAJVQA010009726.1:0-11900 GCA_910591915.1 Cetraspora pellucida | reverse complement strand
TAGTAGAATTTGGAAGAGAGTTTTGTAGATTTAGAATTTGTACTATTGTATATGATAAGATTTCTAAGAGATTTAATAAGCTTAATGTATTTGAAATTTCATTGATAAGAGTATTATGTGAATTGTAAATGTGAAGTAAACATTGTAATAGATGTATGATATTTTCATATTAATTGCAAAATGAGCAATTTGAGGTTAAAAAAAAAAGAGGATAATGAATATTCAAATTTGCAATTGTGGATAAGTTATTAAGAAGTATTTTGTTCCTAATAGAGTATAGTTTAGAGTTAGAGTTTTGAGAATTAATAATTTCAGTAAGTAGTATAAAGATGGATTTAGATAGAATTTAGATAGAAATAATAAAAGAATAATAAAGTATCTCCAACTGTGAACTACTTACCCGATCCTAACAAAAGTGCTCCTAACAGAACCTATCCACTTTAAAAATAAACTAAGCTTGCAGTTAATCATTCATCATAGTCATGTGCATAAAGACTGATCTGAAAGAGAATAGTCCTGACCCTGATTCGACATAGTAAAATACAAGTTGAAATGAAAAAGAAGATAAGAGTTAGTGAAAAGAGTAGGTTGAAGGAATCAAGAGAAGAGAGCAGTACTTACCTACAGATGATAAATTACTCGCTGAATCCACATGTCTTTACCAAGTACACAAGCTATCCAATTATTACACAAAGCTGACCTCAGATTAAGCAACAGACTTGCTAATTTAGGAGCTCTCAATACCCTATATGGTCTTTGTAATACTGTAATACCTTATATTATGACCAATCACATGAAAAATGCACAAAATGCAATAAATGTAATAAGTGCCATAAATGCAATAAATATAATAAGTTATATTTAAGATCAGAAAATGTATTTCAGGTAGATAAGAAATAAAGGAAGGAAATAACAGATATTAAATAAATTACTGTAATTAGTTTAATTAGTTTTAATAAATAAGTCACATTTGTAAGCAATGAATTTTATATTATAAATAAAGGCCGAAATGGCTCTTTGGAGAAGGATGCTTCATTTTGTTTTATTAAACAATAAATCCCAATACCCTACATTGTACTTAATAAACACTAACATTAATTACTATTACAAACCCTGTAAACTCCTGTAAACATTGCTGTTCAAACCCATAACTGCGTGACTTACCCACTTGCATTCATTGATCCGAAGTAACTGAAAGTCTTTCTTATTTACAAGTCAAATCTAACATCCTCTTTCGAAAAGGTTACTTGTTGTACATTACATGAGGTTTAGAATTTTGAAGCAACCGAGTCACAATTTTTCAAATTCAACAGTAGTTGAATATTTAAAGTAGGAAGATTCTATAGTGGTTTAAGTTAGTGAAGTTTGTTGAAAGTTTGGATAAAAAGTAGGTTTCTACAAAATTTATATAGTTTGTATGTGATTGGTATTTCTTTCTAGATAAAGAAGGTAGATAGATAAAAGAAGTCAAAATTAAGTTTTAGATTAGTTTTACTAGACTTTGTTTAGCTAAAGCATCAACTATGTTATATAGAGTGTTGTTAGGATGTAATTTAACTTTATAAATGATATAGTTAATATTTTTGAGTTTGGTAAAACTAATTTATAATATGAATGATATCTCAATTATTTTGTTTGGTTTGAGAGTTGTAGTTGTAAGGTATTGAGTTTGTGAGAGTTTGGATAGTAGATAGACTATCAAGATAAATCTGGATTTGGTAATTAGTAAGTAGGATAAAAAATAAGAGAATAAGTGCTGTGAGTTCTGCTCATGTAGAATTTGGTGCATGAAGTATAGAGGCATTAAATTTAATTTGTGTATCATTTTTGAGAATCCAGACAATGTCAGTAGATATGTTATGTGTTTGTAAATTGAGTATGGAGGTGTTGATATAAAAATATAGATTAGTTGAATTGAGGAGTAGTATTTTTTGGTGAAGGTTTATGAGTTGATTTTGGTATATAGAGTTTGATATTGTGTTTTGTATTAGGATGATTTCTGAAGAGAGTAATAAAATGATGATAAAGACTGTGGAGCAGATTTATACAACTCTGCATGAATGTTTTGAAGTGCTTGAATTTCTTAAATATTTATATTAAGTTCAAAATGTTGTAGTCTTTTTTAAGTTTTGCATTTTAGATTGATAGTTTGTTTGTAATTTATTTGAAATATTGTAGATATAGGAGAGATATAAATTGTGTTAGTTTTTGAATTGATAATTTGATATTTCTAAAAAAGTATTTGAGAGTTAGATGTATTTGTAATTTTTCCAATAAGCCAATTTAAAGATAAGATATAAAGTGTTCATATGTTTTTAGGACCATTAAATTGAGGTGTAATAAGATTAAATATATTTAAAAAGAGGTTAATAGGTTGAAGTTGAAGATTAGACCATGTGTATAAGATAGAAAGAATGGAAATTTGGTTTGAAAATATTTTGAACCAGCTCAGTGTGGGGCCTTGTGGAGATTTAAGGGTTTTAAAATATATGCTTTTCTAAGGAAATAAGTTAAGATTATTCGCTGTAGGTAGTTGCTCAAGAAAGAGAATTTTGTTGTTTTTGAGACTTAAAGTTATTGAGTTATTTGAAGAGATAAAGTAATAAATAATATTTAGTTAGTTAGTTTGTTTGTAGAATGTTGATTAGTTTAAGTAAGAATTGTTAATAAAGATATTATTTTTATATAGATAGTAGAATTAAAATATTATTGTAAAATTAGTAGTTTTCCTGTAGTTTTCTAGAATTGTGTTTTAAGTTAAAAAAGATTTCCATATTTTAGAAAGCCATTCTTTGGTACGATGTATAGAAATTTGATTTAAGAGTTTATTAGTGTTGAGCATCTTTCTATATTATTACTACAGGTTTGTAACATAAGTTTGTTAAATGTTGGAGTATTGAGTAGTTGTGAATTGGTGAAAATGTTATTGTTTGTATTGATAGATAGATGAAGCATGTGTTTGGTGCATTTTGTTAGAAGACTTGAAAGTTGTTAAAGTTTGTTTTGTGGAAAAGAGCATATTTGAAGTAAATACTCTATTGATAATGATAAGATAGTATTAAATAGGTGAGATATTTGTATAAGAAAAAGTTTTTTGTATTGGATAGTATGGATGAATTGAAAGGTTTTGTCAAAGATTGTATCAAGTGTTGGTTTAGTTGATCCTTTTCCATCAAGAAAAATTCCTAGATATCTGATTGTTTTATTAGATTTTTGAGATGTAATTTGTTAGTTATTGAAGATAAGAGGTGTAATATCTGGTAAGATGTTAGATTGTGTTTTTTGGTTAGGTGTGATGTATATAAGATCTAATTTAGATGGGTTAACTTGGATGTTATTTAGTTGATAGAATTCAGATATATTATTTAAAATATCTTGAAGATTATTTTTAGATTCAAAGTGCAAAAAGTATTGTCTATAAAGGCAAGAAATAGTATTGTTGTATGTGTTGTTGCAGTTAAGAAGATTATTTCTAAAGGAGATTGTGATAAGATTTTGAGAAGTTTTGAATTGTATTTTGAGTTTATATAGCTGAGAATAGGGTTATAATAAAATTTTCTAAGTAGTGAAGAATAAGTTTCTTCTTGTTTGATGCCTTAGTATAGTGTAATTGGGTTAGTAAGGCTATAAACTGTAATCACTCTAGCTTTTCTGTCTTGGTATAGAAATTCGATAAAGATTAGGCCAGATTGGGAAATACAAATATGTTTGCAAGCATCTAGCAACTGTTTGATGTTAATTTTGTGAAAAGCTTTGGACATATTTTGATAGTTTTGTGATGTTCAATTGTATTAAGTAATATTTGTATAGGAATATGAATAAAACTGTTTTTGGTTGCTGCAAAGTTAAGATCACTTAGTAAATGGTATTGGTTAATGATATGATTAAGACATGTTGTAAAAATTTTAGTAAGACATTTTTTGATAAGTTCGATAAGTGAAATAGGTCTAACTTGATCCAAAGTAAAGTTCTATTGGGATTTCATTAGGATTAAAAATAAGTTAGATGTTTTTCATATTGTTGGTATTTGTTGTAATGATAGATATTTGGTTAGAAAAATATAAATAATGTTTTGGGCTTTAGGATTTAAGTATTTTAGATATTCATAGTTAGTTTAATAAGAACCAGGGGCTTTTTGGTTTGGAAGACCATGTATTGCTTTGTTCCATTCCTCTAAAGTAATTTCTGAAAATAAATTTGCAAAAAGATATTCATTTTCTAAATAGAGTTTATAAAGTTTGTAGAATTTTGTATTTGGTTGAATAGGAGTATATGGTAGTTTTTTGAAATAATCTTAAAAGTGGGATTGTAAAGCTTGTTTTATTTCTATTGGTTAAGTAGAGAGTGTGTTGTTAGATAAAAGATGATCTAAATTAATGCTATTGTTCTGTTTTTTCAAAACATTTCAAAAGAATATTTTAGAATTTTGGTAAAAATTATTGTTTTTTTCTTCCACTTTGTTTTGAATTTCTTTTAGAGTGTTTTTTTGTTTTTCTTTGTGAATTTTAGTTTTAAGGGTTTTGATTTCAGTTGTAAAAAGAGTTGAGGAAGTAGTAGGATTGAAGTGGTTATTTGTTGATGTTAAATGTAAAGAAGATAGTAAGGTGTTTTGTGAATATTTAATAATATATAAGTTATACTTTTGTATAAAGTTAGGTTTGTTTAGACCTGTTTTGAGTAGAATTGCTTGTTTAAGTTGTTTGTATAAAGGTGAAAGGTTGGGTAGTTGTTGTTTATTATGATATAGATTTAGTTTAATTCTTTTGAATGGAATATATTTTTGGGCTGCTTTGGTTAGAACTTTGTTAATTTGATTTTATGTATTATTGAGTTCTGAGCTGTGAATAATATTGTTGATAGATGTGAGAAGTTGTTTAAGGTTTTTTTCAGTATGGTTTTGGTAGTTTTCAATTTGTTTTTTTGGATAAGTTTCTATTGATAAATGATTCTTGTTTGATAATATTGTGTATTAATTTTTAGATATGTTAAGTGTAAGTTTTAGTGATATTATTGAGTAGTCAGTTAGAGTAAATGTGTTAGGTAAGATATTAGTGTAGTCTAAAAATATAATATAAACATTAGTCTATATTTGGTCAATTCTACTATGACTGTTATTGTGAGTATAGGAGAATGTAGGAGTTAGTAGAAAAAAGAGTCTATAGGTGTTGTAAAATTGAAGAGATTTAAGGAGGTTTAAAAGAGAATATTTAGGTATGTTTGAGCTTTTTTTTAGTAATCTATCTAGTTTGGGGTTAGGAACTCCATTTAGGTCACCTATTAGGATTATTTTGTAGTTAGTTTTGTTAAGAATAGAAGTAAGATATAAGAGGATTTTTTTCAAAGTTGTCTTTTTTCTTGAGTTGAAAAGTATAGTTGAATTAGTTTAATATGGAGATTTTTGAGAAAAATATCAATTTCTAAGAGAAAGTTTTTATAGGTTTGAATATTTCCTATATGCTTTGCAAGTAATTTGTGGATTAATAAACTTACACTACCCTAACGAGTATTGCTAGATGTCCAAAAGCATTTATAGTTTAAAAGTTTTTGTAAAAGAGTTAAAAATTTTGCCTCTTTAATAGATAAATGTGTTTCGGAAATTTTAAAGATGTCTATTTGATTTTCTGAGATGTAATCAATTAGGCTTAATTGTTTAAAACTATCTAGAAGATTGTTAATATTAAGTAAATGTATTTTAATTGATTTTGTTGTGTTGGAGTTATCTAAAGATAAAATATTATTGTTTGTATGTATTATAGAAGTAGGTAATTCTGAGATGGAAGAATTAGTAGTTGAGAAAAAGTTTTGGCATTCCAGAAGGAATGGTATTTTAAATTTTGTTAGGGAGAAGTTTGTTTTAAGTGAAATATTCTGATAGCTTGAAAGATTTTCAAAAAGATATATGTTGAGTTAAGTAGGGAGTTAGTTTCTTGTGGAAGATAGATGTGAGCTTCATGTATATTATTGCTAGATTTCCTTATAAAAATTTTTATATATTGCTCAGAAAAGTATTCTAGATGTTCATTTAGAATAAATTTTAGAAAGGAACCTATTGATTGTGATGAAGATAGAAGTTGTAAGTTATAGAATGCAAGAAATTTGTTAAAGCAGGTTGAAGAGTTGTATAATTGAAGTAGGTTAGAAATTTTGATATAAGATTTTTCTTTAATAGTATTTGTTGTTGGTGAGTCGATAGTATCATTAGGATCATTTGTTAATAATTTATTATTCTTATTTATAATGTTTAGATTTGATGGTGTGTTGATAAAGATATTTGGTATATAAGAGTTTTTTGGAGTAGTTAGGTATGAGTTTGTTGAAAAAGAGTTCTCAGAAGAATGTAATGAATTGTTGTCTGAGAAATTAGATTTTCTTTCTATAGATATGTTCATCATATACTTGGTTTTCACAATTGTGGAAGATACTATAGTCTGCTCTGTATGTTGGGTCTGATCATTATTAGCCTGGTCCTTTGCATATATTTAGTTTATTTATTTTATTTATTTTATATATTAAACATATCTTATTTATTTTATTAATAGTAGTTGTAAGATATCTTGTACATGTAAAAGATATAAGCTGTTATATATACTATGTAGCCAAAAAGTATAAAAGCAGTCAATGTGGACCCCAAGTTTAACATCGAGTCTTTATACTTTTTTACTAATAAACTACTACTTTATACTACCCAAACTAAACAGTTATTAGTATCTTCATATACTTTTAATTGTAGCCTCTTTTGTAATTGCAAATTGCCTTAAATCTTCTTTGTTAAGTTTTTTAAAATAAAACACCTTCTAACTTAGTTATAATACAGTAACAAGTGAGGTTACAAAAAGTGTTCACTGCCTAAGGTCACTTTAGTTATCTACTATCTTAAAAAAAGTAGCTATAGGATAACAAATTGGTAATGACTGTAAGATCATCTACTCTTTTTCGTCTAAAAATTAGAAAAACAAGAAAGAAACTTTAGTTTCATAGAACTTTTGCCACTAAGTAAAGTTAATTAATTTTGATCCATTTGAGCTGAATTTTACAGATATATTCTTTAAAGGATTCCATATTTTTTCTACTAAGCTTATCTTAGAACAAAACCTCACTAGAACCTGCAATCACACTGATAGTGTTTTTCTTCTCCAGAAAAATGGTTTACAAAGACTATTGGTCATATAATTTACATCACAAAACCAAATTGAAAATTAAATATTGAGATCACAAAACCAAAACTGAACTAATACTTGATGGCTAGAAGAGGTATTACAACTGCACAAACACCTAAACACATTAAAAACACTTTTGCTTGGAAAGCTTTCTTTTATAAGAAGTTTTTGAACAAGAATTAGAAAAATTAGTTGATTTTACTAAACAGAAAGATGGAACTTTTGTCTTTTCTTTAAAGACTCTTGAACTAGCTGACTACTATTTTATTTAATTGAAACAAACCCAAGTTTCTGACTTTTAGTAAATATACAAATATCTAATAATCTTTTATTTATTATATAGAATTTAATTTTCAAGAATACATATTAAAAATATTTATACATCAAAAAGAACATTTAACAGGATCTCCTTTGAGTCAAACAGATGACTCTTATAACATTTGCTACCCAGTAACTACTTTTATTCTCCAAAAGTTTCAGAATTTCTATCAGTAGTATTATATACAATACTCTGTTAGTAACTTTTCTAACAAATCACTAGAATATTTTCAACAGATATCTTTTATTTATACTTAGTTTAACCTATCTCAATTGAAAAATACTATTTTTAAATTTATTTTTAGTTTTAGATATATCTGTTCTTCTGGTAATATTATTAAAATAATCAATAGTATAACTAGTTTAGCTGTATATACTAGTTGCTTTTACAAAAACCCTTTTTCTTTAACTAATGAAGATTTTGAAAATGGTCACTTTCATAATGATTTTGAAGATTATAGTGATTCATTTCAAAACCTTTTATCTCTAATAACTTCTAATTCGACACAATCTAGTCCTACATTCAAACCTGCTAGTCTACTTATTAATATAATGACTACTAATTAACAAATCTATAAATTTCTAAAGCAAAATGAAAAAGGAAGTATGTTATTAAAAATTAAATCATTCAGAAAAGATGAAACTCAAGACCCCTTTAATTAGATTGAAGATTTTGATAAAGGTTCCAAAGCAAACAAATGGAATTTAGCTAGAAAAAAGGACATCCTCACTGCCTTTTTAAGAGATAATGCTAATGATTGAACCACTACTGTTTCCAATTATACTAATGGAGGAACAACTTGGAATACTGTAGAAACAGCTTTTACAAATATGTTTTGCACTCAATGATACCAAAATAAAAGGCTTAGAGACTTAGATACCTTAAAACAAAGACCAGAAGAACCTGTAGACTCTTACTACAGTAGATTCAAAAGATTAATCAAATGTGTTGATACTAGAATCCTGCTTTAAGATACACAGAAGTTATACTATTTCAAAAAAGAATTGTATTCAGCAACTCTATCTATTCTTCTTACTTATAATTCTGCAGACTTAGATGAACTTTTTTAACTTGCTAGAACTAATAAACAAGGAACTGACTTCACTACTAATGCTGACTCTGGCTTAACTAATCCTAATATTGCTGTATTTGAAAAGGAAATAGAACAACTGACTAAACAAATAAACCAGATGTTATTAAACTATGCATCTATTGCATCTGCTCTAAGTGCTCAAACTGAACTACAAACTCAATATTGTCCAAACCAACCTAGACAATTTTATCAAAAACCAAAACCTACTAATAATTCAAGGCCTAACAACCATCTAAGATTTGCTAATAATTTAAGATCTCCTATTATTTGTTATCAATATAGTGAATATGGACATATCACTAGAGACTGTATAGCAGAACAATTACCTACCAAAGAACAATGTTATCAGATAAATGCAAAACTACAAACAAATAGAAAAATTAATTATGCTGCTATAGAAGATGAAGAATATTATTTAGATGAAGAAGAAGTTTATATTACTCACACTTCTTATCCTAACCCTTATAGTACTAATCGAAAAGTACAAAAAGAAGCCCAAAAAGAAACTCAAAAAGAAATCAGAATCTCAAAAGAAAATTAGATTAAGAAACAGAACTGTATTTCCTGATGAACCTGAATTGGAAAACATGGTTGATAAACCAATTGAAGTCCTTAAACCTTCCAAAACTACTAGAAAAAGAAATCAAAAACTTTCTTCTATAATTGACCAATTGGAATCTTATGATATCTTTAAAGACCTCTTGAATAGACAAGTCCAAGCTACTTATGAACAATTATTGCAATATTCTAACCAATGTAAAAACCTTGTCCAAACTATGAAAAGAGGTAATGCATCTATTACTAAAGCAAACCATGTAGAATTAGGACCCAAACAAAGTCAGTAGTAATAAAATGCTATGTAAATATTAAAGGACAGCCAGTAGTAGTTATCCTTAATTCTGGTGCTACTATTAGCATAATTACAGCTAAATTAATGAAAAGACTTGAACTAAAAATCAACCAAGAATCAAAAACCATTGTCATTACTGCTAATGAAGCTAGAGAAAAAGCATTAGATTCTATTACTAATGTGAAGATCATTTTCCAAAACATCACAATTCCTATTGACTTACAAGTAATTGAGTTAAAAGATAAGACACTTTTGTTAGGAACTAATTGGTTTAAAAAGTCTAAATCAAATCTGGACTTCAATAATTATAATTTGAAAATTAGATACTTAGGAAAAAGAGTTATTATCTATACAACTCATTTAAGTAGAGAGCCAGTATCTGAAGAATTTGAAGAATTTACTGATAAAGATGAATAAATTGATGAAATTGAACAAAATAATAAAATGGAAACTTATTATACTGAAGAAGAAGGACAAGAAGATGAAACTTTATTCTATAACCCCTGAATTGAGGTTATTACTAAAAAGAATCTAGCAATCTATGTTGCTCTTACTGCTGAAGTTGAGGTTCAACCTTTTATACAAATCAACACTTCTCTTACTAGCTCTAAGAAAAAGATTGCAAAGAAAATTCTTCTTAATAACTACTACATTTTTGCAGAAAACATATCTGAAAAAAAACAAACCTTAGAACTAGGTCAAACTAATGAAGTTTGTCATAAAATTTATACTCTAAATGCTCATTCAATTAAACAAAGAGACTATAGAGCATCTTCAGATAATTAAGAATTCCTTAAAAAAAAAATTGAAGAAATGGAAAAAAGAGGCATTATAATTCTTAACTGTAGTTATTGTGTCTAAGAAAAATGAAAAAAAAAGACTTTGCATTGACTATTGCAAACTAAATGCAGTTACAGAAAAAGATGTCTATCCTTTTCCTGATATTAATAAAATCTTATCTGTCTTTGAAGGAGCCCAATAGTTTGCTAGCTTAGATATGACTAGCAGATATTGGCAAGTAGCTGTAAATGAAGCTAATAAAAAGAAAACTGCCTTTATTACTAGACAAGGCATCTATGAATTCAATGTAATGCCATTTGGACAATACAATGCACCTGCTACTTTCCAAAGATTAATGGACAAGATTCTATGACCATTTATCAACAAGTTTGTTGTAGTATATTTGGATGACATTACTATTTACTCCAAGACATTTGAAGAACATTGTCAACATTTGCAAACTGTATTTAAAGTTTTAGAAAGAGCTAACCTGAAACTAAATACAGAAAAATATTTCTTTTTCTTAAATAAATTAAAATTTTTAGGACATATTGTTGGAAAGAATGAAATAAAACTTGATGAAAAAAAGATTGCTAAAGTGAAAAACTTTTCAACACCTACTAATGTACAATAAATTAGAAGATTCTTAGGACTTGCTTCCTATTACAGAAAGTTTATAAAAGAATTTTCAAAAATTGCCAAACCTTTAAATCTTTTACTACAAAAAGACCAACCTTATCAATAGAGTAATAAACAAAAAGAAGCTTTTCAGACTCTTAAAGATTACCTTATCTCTGAACCAATCCTACAGTATCCTGACTTTTATTAGCCTTTCTACATTCATACTGATGCCTCACAATTTGGCTTAGGAGCCATATTAGCTTAAATAAACAAAGTTAAAAGAAAACATGTTATAGTATATACTTGCAGAAGCCTCTCAAAAGCAGAACAAAACTACTCTGCTACAGAATTAGAATGTTTTGCTGTAGTATGAACAGTTGAGCATTTTTATTAATACTTAGGAGGAAACTATTTTTATATAATTACTGATCATACAGCCTTAAAATAGTTTAGAACTACAAAATTAACTAGAAGAAGAGCCAGATGGATTATGTATTTAGAACCTTATAATTTTACTATAATCCATAGAGCTGGAAGAAAACACAATAATGCTAACTTATTATCAAAAATGTATAAATTAGATGAATTATCAGAAGAAGAATATAAAGTAAACATTTTTGATTTAACTACTGAAAAAGAAGTTCTTGAAGCTGCTCTTAAAGGAAACCCTATTACTATTCCAGTAGATTGGAATCAAGAATAAATCTTTTACCTTATCGAAGAACTTAAGAAAAATAAAAATTACCAGACTACTGAAGATTTTTATTTTATGAACAATCCTTGGAATGATGTTGAATCTCTAAATGAAACAAAAATGTCTTCAACAAATAATCCAGACATAGAAAAAGAACCCAAAATGAATAAAGGTGTCCAAACTACACAAGATCTAGAAGTAATTAAACAAATATTATATAACAAACTATCATCTACCCTTCTTTATAGTATGAGATTATACAAATAAATAACTTTCTTATCTGATGAAATAAAATATGATAATTAGTTCTTTTTTTTTGGTATTAAGGTAAGGCCTTGCTTATATCTTTATTAATAATTTAAAATAGTTACATATATATATGCTAT
>CAJVQA010009725.1:0-11900 GCA_910591915.1 Cetraspora pellucida | reverse complement strand
GAGCTGAACAAGTTTACTTAAGAGCCCAGGACAGGTTGTCTTAGTAAAATAAATAGTTATAAGAGTTTTTAGACGGACGAATTTTTTGTTAATTTTTGTGCAATGGATTTGCAGAAAGAGCTTTTTTGGTTACAACATATTTATTCTATTTAAAAACAAATTTTATTATACTTATTATCTTAAAAACTCCATCTTACTTTAATAATAAATTAATCAAGCTGCTAATAATAAATGTTTAATACTTATTACTTAACTCATCTAAGCCTTTAACAGTATTATTAACTGCTATTATTAATATGTTTATTTTTCTAATATCAAACTGTTTAATTATATTATTACTAATCTATAACTTATTAAACAACATATTTGATTTTATTTTCATAATTAAACTGCACTTAAACTCATAAATCAAACTCTTAATAATAAGTTTTGCCATTATAATACATTTTTTGCTTTATATTAATTCTAATCGATAAAGTTCTTACACCTTTCTTATTTCTAATAAAAAACTTCTCCAAACACTCTCTCTGTTGCCTAATAACAAAGCCTATAGTTTTATAAATATTAGTTATAAAATGCTTAAGTATATCAGTTCTTTTTGTATCTTTATTATTATTGTTAATTTTAATTACTATTTTTCTTAAACAGAATACATAAATAATATTTTTTTTTTGAGTTAAGGTAAGGTTTTGCTTATATCTTTATTAATTTGTTAAAGATTCTTCCAGAGACTTTTCTGAATATAAATTACAAAATCTATTATAATTATAAATTTGTTACAAGAGTAAAGCTCAGACTATTAAGAGAAAATAACAGTTATCTATCTAATTTATTTGCAACCTAAACCTACTAGAGTGGTTAAAACTTACCTAGATTTGATAGTATAAAATATTATTTGTAAAGTAACTGTAAAGTATCCAATAGTCAAGCCATAAATTAATTTTATATAGAGCATGACCAAGTGGTAGGCAGGTATTTGGATTAATGTGTTTTAAGCTTGATAGTCTATATAGATTGCAAATTGTACTATGTAATTAATGTCTGTTGACATGGTATATATCATTGTAGTTGATTTGTGTAGGTCTTCTTTGTTGATTTTTGGTATATTGTAGAAGGTTGTTATTCTTTTTCCATTGTACCAGTTTTGTACAATATGGTTTCCATATTTGTTCATAAACTTTTTGAGACAGCTTATGTAGAAGTTTTGTAGTGATATTTTTTGCTTCTGTTTGTGATTGAGTAAATAGTCTAATTGATGAAATAAGACTAGTAGGCACATATTCTTGTAATGTTGTATAAATGTTAGTTTGTTATAAAATTATATTACTAAAAAAAAGACTATTGTGTTGTAAAAGTATTTCTTGTAGTTCATTAATTTGAGTACTAGTAATATTAGTAATGTGGGTAATTGTTTCTGTTATTGTTTCTTAAATAAGATTAGTAAGAAGTGTAGAGTTTTGACAAAGAATTCAATGTAGTGAATGTTCTAATATATGATATGTGATACAGCTATTGCTAGTTATTGCTTCTGGGTATAAGTTGTGAAGATGAAAAAGAGTAGGTAGTATGTTAAGTTGTAGTTTAATTTTAAAGGATTTACTATTGCTAAGTGTAAAGTTTGTATATAAGCTAGTTCTGTTAATATTGTTATTTAGGTATAGCTAAGTTGCTTCCTAGTTAATTTGTGGAAATAAAGGAATAATGTTGTTCATCTAATTTTGAGATGACCACATAGCTATTATGTATGCATTGCAAATATTTTTGATTGCTTATCAGGTAGGTTGTTCAATAATATATTGGTTATATTGTATAATATATAAAGTATTATAAATATTGTTGTATTGTATATCTAGAAAATTTGTTGAGTTGTGATTTGATGCAAGCTTATCTGCTTCATTATTGAATATGTTGTTTTCATAAGCTAGTACTTTGTGAAGTATAATGTTGTATCTGTATAATTTAATTAAATTAATAATTATGTGCCATATTGGCTAATAGTTATAAGAATATTGTTTATGTTTTAGTATTATGTTATTAGTGATTTTGTTAAATTTAGAAATTATAGATTGTGAGTTAGTATAGATTTGGATATTGCTGTTTTAAGGGCATGTGCATATAGCTAATAGAATAGCTACTAGCTCAGCTTTGTATGATGATGGCCAGAATTTAATTCGAGAAGAATAAGTTTCAATAATAGTATTGTTATAAAATACATAAATAATAAAAATATAGCAGAATATATTTTATCCTTAAACACAATACTTTTGATAAAGATTTGAACCTTTTTAGCCTATTAGTTTTATTAAACATATCTAAAAACTCAATACAAAATTTTTATCAACTGACTCAACTTAGTATTTTCTTCTTATTTTATTTTTTTATCTTTTAACTATATTATTTTTTCTAACAACAGTACTTTAATTCTTATTTATATTCTAACAATCTTATTAAAGATTTTAATTGTAATTACAATAACATCTGATTACTTTTATAAAATATAAGTAATGCATATATTTCTGTTAGTTTTATTTTCTTCAAATACTTATTTTTAAAACTCTTATTATCTATACCTATTATTAACATACTTATTAACTTTTTTTACTAATTGTTACAATCAAGTTATTAACAATCTTAGTCTTATTTTCACTTATCCAGTTTACAATAAAATTAAACAAAATGAAACTATCTATTTTTTGCTTGATACATCTATTATAATCTTTTTATTTAATATATATATTTAAAAACATCTGATTATACTTTGCAATTCTTTTGGATCATAAATCTTAAATTATAAACATTTGATTTTCTATAAAAACTTAATGCTTTGTTCTGAAATATTTGAATAATACTTTTTAAATAATCTTATTCCAATTTGTACTTATGTCTATATCTGAGTTTTTTTATATTATAGCAAATATTCAAGTTAATCTCTTCAAATCCATTTTGGCTATCAACAACTCACCATTTAACTATACTTCTATCCTTTATAATAATCACTTTTTCTTTGCACTTCTCTAATTAAATTTTTAAATTTATTAGTTACTGATTCACTTTAGATAATAAGCAATTGAAGCAAATAAAACTAATTTTCTTAGAATTATCTTAACTTATTTAAATCACAAAATTCAAATTCATTATTAACATTTAGACCTGCTATATTATCAATACTGTTATTGTTTTTACTCTTGAATATCAAATTTACAATCTTGTTATTAATCAAAACATCAACAAAATCTTTACTCAGCATATTAGACTTGTTAAACTCAAAGTTAAGCTTTGTTGTACTATAACTTCTAGCACTTTTTTGTATCTTTATATATACAACATTAACATATTATAAATATTCAGTTACAACACTATATTTTTAACTTTCTTAAACAATATAACAATTCTGACCTTTTGGACACAACTACTTGTATCTGTATTTAACAATTTTAAAACAATTTCTAGTTTTTTATCAATATTTTTTTATATTCTAATCTATATATTAATGGCTTTTATTATCTAACTAAAAACTTCAAAATTATTTAACTTATCAAACACATTGGCTAGACTATTTTAATTAGCCAATTTACAATATTTTATACACTTTAAATAATGAAACCATTTTCTCAAATCTCTTTTATCTTTTTATTCTAAATATCTTATCTTCAATAAACAACTTAGACATTACCAACTACTTTTTCTTAATCAACTAACTACTTATACAAATTTGTCTACTTAACTAGTATCATATTTTTTTTAAACTTAACAAAATTCCAAAAGGCATTAAACTATTATAGTTTATTACTCTTAAAAATATTACTACTAGTTATTCTTATACAGTAAATACACTTTATACAATTACTTTAATTTTCTATCTACTAAATATTTTTGTTATATTACTGGTTACTTAATTTTTAATACCAAACATTGGTTACTTTATTTTTGTTTTTTGTTTGTTTTTTTTTTTTTTAAGATAAGGTTTTGCTTATATCTTTATTGATTTGTTAAAGAAGCCTTCAGAAGCTTCTTTAAATATAAATTACAAACTTATTTCAATTACAAATATATTACAAGAATGGTGCTCAGACTATAGCCAGATTTTTATTTAATTTATCTGCAATCTAAACCTACTAAAATAGTTAAAACTTATCTAGATTTGATAATATAAGATATTGTTTGTAGAGTAGCTATATAATATTCAGTATACAGACCAAAGATCAATTTTATGAAGTGTGTTTTCTAGTAGTGAACAGTTATTATCTTCTGTATAGAGTTGGTTATATAGACTACACAATTGGCAGACTATAATGTTAATTAGAGTAATTATAGAATTTTCTATAAATTATAAATCTGTTATTTGGTATGATGATAATGTTTTTTTTATTATACTAATTTAGTAGTATATGGTTTCTATATATGATTATATATTTTTTATGATATTTTTGGTAAGCAGTTTGATAGTTATTAAGGTTGCAGCTTAATAAGATATATAATAAGATCTAATTGTAATAATTAGATCTGTTGGCACATATCTTTGTAGTATTGTCTATATGCTAGTTTATCCTCAATGAGTGTTGTTAACTGATAGACTGTTATATTGAGATAGTAAATAATATAATTATTGTAATTGTAATTGTATAATGTCTAGTAATAAGTTATTGTTAATAGTTTTAGAAATTGTTTCTGTAATAATGTTGCTAATAAGATTTGTTAGATTAGAACAAAGTAGCTAGCACAATAGGTGTTCTGATGTTTGGCAAGAGATGTATTTGTTGTACTGAAAGCTGTCTAGGTATAGTTTATGAAAGGTGATATAGTATTGGTAAGATATTAAGTAATGTTTTAATCTTAAATGATTTATTTTAATTAAGTGAGAAGTTAATATAGTTATTTGTTTATTTAGTATTGTTGTTAAGATATAACCATGTTGCATTTTAGTCAATTTATGATGACAGTGAAATAATGTTGCTTATATGGTATTGTGATGACTATATGGCAACTATATATGTATTACAGATGTTTATAATAGCTTGTCTAATAGGTTGTTCAATTAGGTATTTTTTGTATTTTATAGTATATAAGATGTTATATAGATTGTTGTATATTAGGTCAAGGTATGCAATAGAGTTGTAGTTTGTTGCTAGCTTATTATCTTTATTGTTAAATATATTGTTACTATGTGCAGATACTTTGTAAAAAGTGACTATATATTGATAAGATTAAATTAGGTTAAGTAGTGAGTGCCAGATAGGCCAATATAAGTAAGAGTATTGTTTATATGCTAGAATTAGATGACTAGTAATTTTGCTGAACTTTGCAATAATTGATTGGAAGTCTGTATAAATTTGTATATTGCTGTTGCATGGGCATATGCAAATAGCAAATAATATTGTCATTAGTTTTGCTCTGTAGAATGATAGCCAAAGTTTAATACAAGAATAATATAATTAAAATATTGTGTTATTGTAAATTTGTACCTATCCAATATTTATAGAACATCTATCAGTAGTATGATTAGTAACTGATCTGTTTGTATAGAATATAAAGTTTGTATATCTCTTGTTGAGATTAGCAATTTCCTGAAGTTTAATAGAAAAAGAATTAATTAAAATAAGTTAAATATAGGTATGTTAATAAATGTAATAGTAGGTAATAATGGAATTGATAGGGGTGACTGTAAAGCAATAGAATAAATAAAGTCTAGATAGTCTGTATTTAAATTAAGTTTTTTTGTATTATGTATTTTTTTCATTCTAGGAATTTTGTTGCAGAGTTAGCTGAAATGTTAAAAGTGCAATAATTTTAAATTTGTTTAAGTTATATATGCATCTTGTGCATCATGTACAATTAATAGTTGAAAGTTGGTATAGAAAGGGTTATGTTTGATTAGCCAATATGTAATTAAAATACTATTGTTATTAGTATTGTATTTGTGTACTTTTCTAATAATTATTTCTTAGTAATTGTAGTCAAAAGTAATTAGCCATAGTTTGGATTTAGAATTGTAGTGGCCTGTTGTGAATGATAGAGAATTAGAGATAAAAAGGTTTAATAATAAGTTTGTTTGTCTGATATGGTTGTCTGTAATAATTTTGTTTTTTAGTATAGTAAACTATTTATATTTTTGTCTAATAGAAATTTGTTCAAGTTTAGGTAAGATGTATGTTTAATCCAAAAGTGTAGAGTTATTAAATAATGTAAGTTGTTTAAGGTATAAAATATGTTTATTACATATCTGTTTTTTAAAATTGCTATAGTCAGAATGTGTGTGTAAAAGAGTTTTAATTGGGATGTATGGGTATGTTAGTATATAAGATTGTATTGAGTAAGCAGAAATTGTAAGCTGCATATGTCTAAGAAGTTGATTTATTTAAAAGGTTGTAGTATGTTTATTAGCTTTATTTATAGAAGGGTTGAGGTGTTGAAGAATGTTTGTAGTTGACCAAAGGTTTTTTTGAAGTTGTTGTAGTCTCATTTAAGTAGTAACTCCAAGTAAGTCTGTCTTGTTAAGTTGAAAAAGAAAGTTGCTAATATGGTGTTGTAGCTATATATCTTAAATATTTTTGATTCCATATATGTTGTGATTAAGCATTGTACTGTTGGAATTAGTAACTAAAATTTGGATTTGTGTTGGCTACAGTAAGATATTTTGACAGAATCTTGTTACATATTTGTAAAATATGATTTTATTATATATTTGATATTAAAAAATAAGTATAATTACATTATTAATAACATAACTAGTTTGTTTGTCTGTTATTTTTTAGTTTGTATAATGTTTGTTAGTTCTAGTGTTTCTTGTACAATTATTCTAGATATAATAGATTGTGTATAAGTTGCTATATACCAGCTTTCTAAGAACTTTAAAGGTATGTTGTAAGGCTATATTTGTATAGTAGTATTTATGAAGTTGAATGTGGGTATAAGTTTTGTATTGGATATTAAGATAGATTTGTTTGAATTAACTTTAATGTTTGCCATCTGGTAAAATATTGAAGCCATGTATAGAATGTTTTGGAGTTGTTGTTAAGAGTTTGTGATTTACAGTATATCATCTATATAAGTAAGAATAGAGATATTAGCTTGTATTTGTTGGTGTTTAAGAGAAAATAGTGAGGTTAGTCTTGTTAAAGTAGTAGTATATTCTTTGAATTATATATGAATATAATAAATTAGTAGATCATAATATATTCTCTATAGGAGAAGAGTGATAGTTTTTTCTTAGTCAATTTTATCTTCTACTTCATATATAGATATTAGACCAAAGTTGATAATAACTTAGTTAGTATATAAGAATAGTAAATTGATAATTGTAAGACAATAGATGGAAGAAGTTTAATTACATATAAGGCTTTTGTTAAAAGAGCAATGTTAACAGAGTCATAAGCTTTGCTCATGTTTTGTGATAAAAGTTAGAGTAGTTTTTTGTTGTATAATGTGTCTTTAATAAAGTTGTTAAGTATATATATAGGGTATTTATACTGTTGTCAGGCAGTGTAACATAGTTGCAAGGATTAAGTATTGGATGTTTTGATAGAATAAATAGAAGTCTATTTGTTAGTATTTTGTGTATAGTTTTTTGGTATATTTTATTAAGCTAATAGGATATGTGTTATTAAGATTTTCATTAAAGTTTGACTTTTTTGATATTGGATAAATTTTACTGTTTTTCTATTGTTTAGAAATATTATTTGTATTAAAACATTTGTTAACTAAGTATGTAATTGCATATAGCATGTATAGTCTGCAATGTTTAAGCATTTTATAACTTATTCTAAGAGATCTATATGCCTTGTTGCTGGGCATTTGTTTAACAATATATAGAACTTATTTTGTAGTAATTGGTTATAAAAGTGGAATATACTAATTTATTTTGATAAAGTTTAGGATTAATATTCATTGGCCTAATGCAGTTTAAATGTCTTAATTTAATAAGATTGGTATTTTGTTCATTGGTAGAAGTGTTGTTTTATATGTAAAAGTATAGTTAAAGAGTTAGTTATAACTTTATTTGCTGTTTTAATGTTATCAAGAATTACTGAATCAGTATGTCAATTAAGAATGCTATTGATTATTTTAGTTGGTTGATTGGAAGTTTTCTAAGCTTCTAGCATAATATATAGCCTTCTATAATTGTTTTATTTAAAAGATCCATTGTGGTAAGAATTGAGGGTTTGAAGATAGATTTGGTATATCAAAATTATGTTTTTGGTTAATATTATAAATTTGTTTAATAATAGTATTAATAATTGATTAGTAATGTTTGAGTAAGTTCTTAACTTTGTTTATAATACTACCAATTTGTTTAAAATCCTTATAAAGACTGTTGCTTTGTGTAAAAAAGTGTAAAAAAAATGTTTTATAGTATATTTTTTGTTAAGTATATGTTGAAGAGCAGTATTTATAACAGATGTATATATTTTATGCTAAAGATTTTCTAATAAGTTTGTCTCTAGTGTAAGTGAATTAATGTTGTTGTTTTGCATATTAGTGTCAATTTGATTAGTAAATTCTTTCTATTTTTTTGTTGTTATTGCTTGATAGTTAAAAGTTCTTTTATTGCATTTGTTTTTCTGTCTGAATTTAAGCACTAAGAGAAAGGTTCATTATAATATCAGGATTTGGTAATCACTATTAGTAGCTTTGAATAAATCATCTAAATAGAATTTATTAAAAAAAGAAACTGTATATTCGCTAGCCTATATGTAGTTGATTCTATTTTGATATTTTCTACTTTGCTAAACAATATTAATGTTGTTAGTATAGCTAGCCAGGTCATATATATTTGTATTATGCAGATAGTTGAAGAGCTAATATTTGGTTGCATTAAAGATAATGATTAAAGTAGCTAAGTTAAAGTCACCAAGAACAATAATATACAGTTGTTGTTGTAAGGCTTGTTGTATCAATATAATAATAGTTGATTGTATTTGCTATCATGTTAGGTTGTTTGTAGATAAAAGGTAAGTTGTAATAATTCTAAACTTGTAGTCATGTTTGAAAAACAAATCTATTGAAATAGCTTCTCCTAAGTAGTTAAGTATGTTGTAAATATGTAATTGCAAATTATTATAAATTAGAATATATATATCTTCTTTAGATATAGAACTATTTGATCAGTAGTATGTAAAGTGTTAATTGTTGTAGAATTTTTTGTTTTTAATCTCTGCTATTTTAGTTTTAGTTAAGTACATTATTTGTAAGTTGTTTTGAAAACAGTATTTTTTTATTAGAAGTTTCTTTCTATATTACTAAAATCTTTAATATTGTAGGTAGTGATATTAAATTAAGTATTTCATGTGTTTCATACTTGAGAGGCATGTTGAGGTACTGGTATAGAAGTTTTTGATTAATGAAGATATGTTTGGTAGTTAGTGCAATTCAGAAGGTAAATAAATATGGCTTTATTAATGTTAGTATTAATAGAAAAAATAATATAATATGTAAGATTATGTTGTTAAAGGTGTTTAAGAAAGAAGCCAATAGTTTGGTCTTATGAAATTAAAGGTAGATTAAAGTGTGCAAGAAATTTGGTATAACAGGCTTTAGAGTTGTAAATATATAAGAATTTGTGATTAACTTTTTTGAAATTTGTATTATAATTATTAGAGTTATATAGTAGGATGGTTTTTGAGAATAAGTATTTGCTTTCTACTAGAATGCTCAATATTTGAAGCTTGGCTCTCACAGCTGCAAAGGGTGCCATAGTCTGCTCTATGCATTGAGTCTGACTGTTATTTGCTTGGTTTTTTATATAACTCTGATTATTTATAGTTTTTAATAACAAATTATTATTAGTAAAGCCAAAAAGTATAATACATCCTTTAGACTTACTCTTATTACTCACTTGCACTACTCATTTCAGTTTCAATTTGTTAGCTTTTATCTTACTTTCTATTAACTACTACACAATGGTCAGACTTTATTTTAACTTTAATATAATTACTAACAAATATACTTTTTTTTATTTTTATAATCTTGTTACAAAATTACTTTATCAAATTAAGCATAATAAAACTCTTAATTTTTATACTAATTTTCTTAATGCTACTTATTTGTAAATATTTAGCATCTTATATACATTATATACTTTTCTTTCTTAGCTGTTAATTCTTATCTATTTTTCAATTTTGTTAGCTTACCAATAGTTTGCAAACTATTGCCAATTTCAACCTTAATTAATCTACTATTTCAATTTATACAGATGATTCTTTTATTAATCTTGGTACCTTTCAATGCTCTATAAGGATAAAATTGATCTAAGTTAATAACTCTTTTACTATTAAATTATTCTATATATAAATTAAACATTAGTCTGTTTTTTTAAAACAGAAATTCTTACTATTCTCTTAGAAATTATTACTGCTACTAGAAAGTTTTTTGTTCATATTTTTACTAAATCATAATTATTTATTTTTAAATACTAAAGTATTTACAAATACTATCTTCTTTCTTTTTAATTTATACTTATTATTTTTTATTTAGCACATTTTTTTTAATTTTATTAACTCTTACAATATTTAACTTACTTTTACAAAGTTGTTGTACACTAAGATAATTTATTTAACAACTTTGCTAACTAAATAGCTTACAATTACCAAATATTATTATTTTTTATATTTCTTACTAATAATTCTTATAATTCTTCTTATACTTTATTTATTAATAAATTTTTATTGAAATTTCTATTTATTACTCTATTTGTACTATATGCTATGCCTATATATTAATACTCTGAATATCTTAATATAAATTTTAACTATAAACTACTATTGTATCTAATATTAACTAGAAAGTTTTATAGCTTTATATTAACAATAAATAAAAAATTACTAAGTTTACTTATAATTTTTACTTTTTTATTTTTAAAACCTTATAAGTAAAAATTTTACTTGATAAACTATTAGTTTTTATACTTTTTATAAACAAAACTCTTTTTATCTAACATTTTTCTATACTGAGCTATCTGTTCTTTTTCTTAAACTATTTAATATTTTTTTTCTAACTCTCTTAATACTATATTAAATATAGCTTTTTTTAACATCTCTGCTAATCTTGTTTCTAATTTATATAAAGAAATTCTTACATTTGACAGTTTTAATATATATAATTTTTTATACAAATTTTACTTAATTTCTACTATATTTGGCCTAATTTTAATTGATCTCATTTTTATTATTTACAATATTTCTATTCTTTATTATATTGTTATCTTTCTTTTTATTAAACTTTTCCTTCATCTAAATTAACAAATATATAAACATATTTGGATTTCTTATTATATCTCTTATTTTGAACAATCTCAAATTCCAATTTCTACTAATTTACCAAATAGTTTTTCTTCTAGTTTTATTTTACTTTCTATTTTAATATCTGAAATTAGTACTAAAATAGATTTTTAAACTATCTATTAAATTAAATAGTATACATTTTTCTCTTATATTTTTACTTATATTCAAATCTAAATAAGTCTTAACTATTCTTGTAAGTTAGATTTCAGATTATATGTCTAAGTTTTTATTCTTTATATATAATTTAAAAGCAAGCTTTTTTATAAAAACTTTACTTAAACTTTAATAAAATTAAAGACATAACAACATCATTAATATTTAAAAAATATATATATCTAAAAAAGCTAATAAGTATTTTATAAAAAAATAGTTTAGCTTATAAAATATAATATGAAATCAAATAATTAGTATAACTAAATTAATTAAACTGCTTTAATCATTTTTATTGCTAATATGTTATAAAATAGTTTATTTATTATTAGATATTAGTTAAGATATAACTATTAAAAATGCATTAGTTTTGTAAATTATATAATTATTTAAAAAAGAGATAATTTATTCCTCACCCAGGTAATTATTCACCCCTGCATAACACGTGATTTCCCGACCAATTAAATTCGTAAC
>CAJVQA010009724.1:0-11901 GCA_910591915.1 Cetraspora pellucida | reverse complement strand
TTGCAATAATTAGTTTATAGTATTAAAAAATTTAGAAGTAAAATCAAAAATACTGTGCAATGAAGCCAATTAGTTTAATTGCATGATATGTTTTTGATTTTATTTCTAGCTAGGTTATCGCAATATATACACAATACTGCAAATATACTAGTAAAGTCCTTTGAACAGACCTACAGTGAATCAGAAATAACGATAATCCTAATACAAACTAACATAATGCGTCATTATAGCGAGTAAGTTCTAGAACAGAATTTATTACAGTAAATCAGAGCTAGCGATAATTGAACGCCAACTAATATATGATCTAAACACATACTGTGTGCACCATAGCTAGTAAGTTCTATAACAAAATCCACTATAGTAAGTAGCAGAGATCTTTTCGATCAGAAATACCTATTCATTTCCCAGCCATGCAGTCCATTGTTTCAAGTGTCTTTTTGATACATTATAATAATGTAAATAATTCGAATAAAGAACAATATTTTTGTATGGCCAAGAAATAAATAGGTGTTTTGCTCTGGTTTAATGTGTCGAAAGCGCATAAGGAAAGTTTCTTTCTGCGTTGAGAATATAAAGTAAAATTTCCAATTATATATAATTGAAAATTTTACTTTTTATTCGCAACGCAAAAAGAAACTCTCCTTATGTAGATCCGGGTTACACTCGACTAGGGGTGGGTCCGGTCGGTCACGGTCGGTTATCGGTCGGTTATTGGCGGTCATTGACTCATAACCGACCGACCGCAGTTATTCGACCAGTCATATAACCGGTCATATAACCGGTCAAATGACCGGTCAATAACTGCTTAGTTATTAGCTAGGTTTGCGACAAAACTTTTCTATCGATCCAAGTATTGATCAGATCTATGTACATATTTAATCAGGATTAGTATGCAGTATGATGAACTACTACAACGTAACCACAAAAAAAACCGGATATGTGATTTATGTGGCATCATCAATTGCGTTAAGCATAATGATGCCTCTCGAAACTATTTGGATGTGTCGAAACTGTTTCGATAAATCCCATAGTATCGAAATATCGATACCAAAACTCGAAAGTGTTATCGAAACTCGAAAGTGGTATCGAAACTCGAAAATGATATCGAAATTCGAAAGTCAACTGTGCTTACCAAAGTTTGTATTATATTATTGAATCTATCAATTGTTATTTTTATTTATAATATACTAAAGTGCTTCTAAAAATTATTAATATTTTTCGCGTACAGTACGTATAGTATAGTATATAATATACCTAGTATACCTGCTATAAAAAACATTTTTAAAATTTTTTGTCTTCGGCTCATTCTTGCTCGTGTTCTATGTTCATTTATAGTCTACTCCGGAACTTTTCGTAATTATGAAGAAATTCGATTGTTGCTAATCAGGATAATTCGTGTTGATAAAAGTTAATTGACATCGCTTCCCAATATTGCCCTATATAAAATGATCGGCAAAAAATCTCGTGTACAGTATGTATAGTACTATACGCGGCACATCATTAAGTAAATATAATACGATGCTAATCATCACATAGTTTAATGTTGCAAATAGTTTAATTTATAATAAAAGTGCTCTGTAACTAAGTTCGGGTTTTAATAAAAGTTGTTCTTCACGTCGAGACGATTCTAACAGTGTAAAATCATCTAAAACACTCAAGTACTTCACATGCAATGGCTCTTTAAAGTTTCATAACGTTTGTTTATCTTTGTTTATATAATCTGCAGATCATGTAAATTGTTTCGACTTGAAGAATACCTTTTATTAAAACATTCCTTTCAAATTTTAATAAGACTTTCGACTTTAGATATGAATTTCGAATTTTGATATAATTTTCGAATTTGATGACTTTCGAATTTCGATACAAGTTTCGAGTTCCGATACAAGTTTCGAGTTTCGAGAAGTTTCGAAAATAAAATTTTGTCGAAACTAGTTTCAAGACAGTTTCGCTATTGATGCTCTCGAAAATTTCGAGTTTCGAGAGGCATCATTAGTTAAGCATAAAAAAAAATATAATAACGATAACAATTAATGCCATAATTCATTATAATTGCAACCAATTATAGCATTGAGCTCATCTCTACATATGATTAACAGCAAGAAAAAAATAATTTAAACTTATTATTTTTCAAATCGCTTATTATTGCGTAATATAATAGCAAACATTGTAATGAATCAATTAAATATCGCTAAAATAGTGTCGTGCGGCAAATCGGCGAGTCTGTCGCTAATTCCTTCCAATTCTCGTGTAACCTACGGTGGCTAAGTCGAAATAGGTGTTAGATTTGGCTAGTGGTTTATCCGTAGGTAAGTACTATTCTTCTCTTCTTTCTAAGTCTTTCCTTCAACCTATTATTCTATTAATCCTTTGCCTTCTCTTGTCCTCCCTTTACTTCTTTAACCTGGGGTTACGATACGTCGAATCGGGTTGGAGTCCTTCTCTTACGTTAACGGCTTGGTCACGTGACTCGCGGCGAACGAACAAAATGCGGTTTTAATGGATTACAAATGGGCGAACGATAGTTGATTACGATAGTTTTTAACGATAGTTTTGGGTTGGGTTACAGTTTACTTTTATATGGGTCCGATACTTTAAGTTTATTTAAGCAATTATATTTACTTGAGGGTATCGCGGTTTTTCTTTTCCCCCTGGGCGGAAAGCCCTTTATTTATAATAAAGCGTTTATTTACATTCGAGGATAATTTCCTCTACATTATCTATTTACACTATATTAGCCTTAAAACTCCTTTCCCCACTATAATAACTAAAAACCGAATGTCCTTTATACCGTCGATCTACCCGAAGTAATAAAAGTAATAAATGTAATAAGTAAGAAAAGTAAGATAAATCTTACTTTTCATGTGACCAATTACTCGATGATCGATCACGTGTCACGTATGACCGTGATAACGGTGGTACCGATTTCGGGGCTTACAATAGTATCGGTCAGGATTTTAACCGGTCAGTCACAAACCTTTGACCGACCAATATCGGTTACGGTTATGACCGGTCATTGACCGGTCCTAACCATAACTGACCTGCGACCCATTTTTCACCTCTTCTCAGACTTTCTTTTCATATTTTTTTTGAGAAGCTGTTGCCAAACTTGTACTCTCACCTCTTGATGTAAACATTGTCAGATTCATCAAAGTAAACAACATATAATTTTTAAAATTACCTGATGACAGATATTACATTAATATTACCAAAAGCTTGGTCAAAGATTACGTTCCAAATATGACAATTGAACCAAACTTCTAGTTTCGTGTCTCTCATGGTCCCACCTTGAATTTCTTGAACTCTGCAATATAAATAAATTTAGTTGGTCTTGCCGATGCATCTAAAAAGTTTTAATAAATTATTCACAAAGAACAAAAATACTTACAATGAATAAAGTGCATAGATTATATAATCCTTATCATGATGGTTTTCATGATCATAATTGTTACCAAACATCTTTGACTTTATGGCCTCTCGAATCTCATTCAATCTAGTCTATAATAGGAAGAGATTGGTGACTTTATTTCAATACATCTATCTTTGTTATTAACATGTAAATGAATCATTACCTTGCCAATGAATTCATATAGAAATTCAGCGATTTAATCTGGGAAATCAGATATGTTGTAATCGTAAAATGGCGAGTCAGTTGCTAATCGGTCAGGTTCCTCATGTAACCTTTAGGGTCAGTAAATTGGGTCGAAGGAGGCATGTTAGATTTGTGAGTGGTTTGTCTGAAAATGGTCAGGTCTACTGATGCAGGATGCGTCAGGTTTGAGTTAGTTAAATGCACTAGTGTACTTTTTACAGAGTCTCAAGTTAGGAACAGTTTATGTAACAACGATTGTATTTAATAAAGTTATTCGTGTAGTAGTATTTTAGCAGTAGTTTTATTATAAGTAATCATGTATTATATGTGCTATATATTTATTGTCAAGAGGAAGTTATCTCTTCCAAAGAACCTGTTCAGCCTTTATTTATAATTAAAATCTTCTATGTACATTATGCGATGGATATGACTGATATCACTAATACTATTAATCAGTTGTATTTTACTGATATTTTCCTTCTACTCGATTGCTGCTATCCGCCACATTCGATGTATGCATCATATGATGGATGCGATCGACTCTTTCCCTAATTAAGTAATATACCATCCTGAATGGCCAGGGTCCATTTGGGTTCCACAATGTGAAAGCCAGTGGCACAATCAATTTCGTCAAGTTCTGTGTCATTGAAATGTAATGAAATTAATTCATTATCAACTTCTATAATAAATGAATGGATAGCATTAAGAAAAAGGAATAAGACCACAATTTAATAAACTTATTCCTACATGAATATAATTTCATGCATGAATACTAACTGCTCAAATTCTAGTTCTTACCCTAGTCTATATAGTTCTTTTTCGATGAATCTTTTAGTCAAAAGTTTTCACATGCATTGCTTATTCATTAACTTAAAGGCTGTATCAATTTCCTCTCGATTTTCCTTGCTTAGTCTAACCTAGACAGGAAAAGCATAAATTTTGTTATTCATAAAAAAAATAGTTAAAAATTACCAATAAAGATTTACTTTGTTTTCCTTCACCACTTTGGTCACTTTCTTTGCCTCTTCATCACTGGTCACATCCTTTACCCTTTCTTGGTCTTGATCATCAATTGCCTTCTTCTGAAGTAGATGTGGTGAGAATAGTAAACATTTACAGCTAAACAATATCTGCTAGATATAATTTACCTCATGATCTGGTGTATTCAAATTACTTGTTTCTAGATCTTCATTGTGCTCAGAAACAGACCATGCAATATCCAAAATTTAAGAAAAATACTTTCATGCCAAACACTAACATAAATACAATTACCTCAATTCTAGAAGCATTTGAGGGATGTGAAGGATGATTGACTCTTATTTTATCAGAATAGGTATTTTCAGTCTCTTCTATATCATAACTTTCTTTTTGCTGTAAAGAAAGAGTTTATGAAAAAAAAGACAAAAAATAATTTTATAGAATAATAGTTTGTTTTGCCTTTTTCAGTATTAAAGAAGTTGCAACTTTACTGAGTTTGTTTTCCTGATCATTAGTCTTGCATTTCATACATGAAATATTAGCTGTACCTGAAGATATGAGATTCCCATTGTTGATTGTAGAATCTCTGTAAAAGTGAATTGTAGATTCACTCATTTTGCAAAATGTATAGTGTTTCCTCCAATTTTTTATAATGGTATGATCTGGCTGAGAACCCTAGTGTAAAAATTTTGTTAATTAATATAATAATATTCTTAATATTTTTTACTGCATATTCTGAATTCTATGATTTCTCATAAGGTTGACTTTAAATCTTGAACATCAAATAAACTTAAAATTCATCTGTGCCCCATGGGTCCAGTGCTAGGTTGCTTTTAAATCTTGAATGTCAGACAAACTTGAAATTCGCCTGTACTCTAATACTAGATTTGTGGCTCACCTTAAAAGCTTGAATAACACAAATCTTGAAAACTTCTACCATGTCACCAATTTCTTGTATATAATTTTCAACTAAAAGTTTCTTGAACTCACCTTTCTATATTTATCTAATAATTGTTGTGCTTGTTCTCACCTTTTTCCTTCAAAAACTTTAATTATCGCTTCAAGAGATGTAAGGTAAAGACTTATTTTCTGATTGACTTGTTGTAGAGTGCACTCTTCTAAAAAGCTTATTATATTCCAATCTGAGCATTTTTGATTAAAATAATCATCTATTTTATAAATACATTAGGATCATTATTAGCATGTAGTACAGAAATTACATTTTTTACAAAAGAAGTGAGGATTCTATTTAAAAAAAAAAAATAATAAGACCGACTATAACATAGGCACAGAAGGGATATTATCATGAAGATCACCTGACATGTTGAACCTAATAATGTCAATATGAAGTCATAGGTCAAATAAGTTTGCATGAATTCTGAGATCATTAATCTTGCGAGTCTTAATGATAAGCATAAATAAGCTACAAAACCCAAAAAAAGAAAGTTATGCTTTTCTTTGCTGCTTTTAGTAGTTGCCCAAAACCCTATTTTCTGGCTAATTGAAATGTTCTTTACACCTTTAGTTGAAATACACAAATTTAGAAATATCTACTTTTATTCTTTTATAGATATAGCTCTTGAAAAATCATACAAACATGCCTTAGAACAAATAGAACAGATGGACAAAATAGAAACATGATGAAGTAATGTGCACCACTTACACATGTCTATTGAAGCTTTGAAAAATCTTTGTACATAGCTAAATTTGAGTACAGAGGATAATAAGACTAATTTGATAAAATGCCTTATATTTGCTAATGGCCTGTTCCAGAGAGAACAGAGCAGTTTAGAGAGGAATATTAAAGGCAAATTATCTGAGAACACCTAGAGTGAAGAAGACATGAATCACAAGAAAACATTTCATTGTGAAAGTTCAGAATTTAGTATGTTACCAAAACCCACAAGTGATGCTGAATCATGTAAGAAAAGATCGAAAAAGATAAAAAGGAAGTCAAGAAATATAGCAGAAATAAAGACACTGCTGTGAGAGATTAAGCACTTGTAAGAGGATGTAAATATCATCTTAGAAAGGGTTGAAGTATCAAGTTTGAGGTCAGAGATCCATAAAAACTGGCTGGATGTAAAGTTTGAGAGGTTCAGGAATCAGTTGAATATAATGCACTTTGTACTATTAGGAATGACTTAGATTTAGTACTTAGTACTACAACAAGAAATGAAGCTATCTATCATATTTAAAGTATAAGAGCAAAAATGCTTGACAGAACAGTAGTGCTAAATGTAGCACAAGAGTACAGCTAGGAAGTTGCAGTAGAACTGCTACAATCAAAAAATGAAGGATTGTTAGCATATGGTGAAATAATTAAATAAGCAAGACAGACTGCAAATTTGAAGCAGAAGAAAAGGAATATTCGAATGAAAAGCAGTTTTTTTAGGGGCATGGTTTCTATAATAAGTCAGACTTTAAGAACAAAACATGCTAGAAACAGAAACCTGGTATTACAGAATGAGAAAGAAACAGATCTTTTAGTACAGAAAGGAAAAGAAACAGTGCATTCACATGTTATAACTGTGGAGAATTGGGGTACTACACAAATAATTGCACTTCAAGAACAGACAAACAGCCTTTCAAGAGGAAGTTGAGTAAATTCCAAGAAACGAGATATGTTACACAGAACAGAAACTACAGCTGACTACTCTTAGGCCTCAAACAATCAGTAGTAGGGAGTTTAGCAAGACCAGCATCAGTGGCATATTGAAAGAAAAAGATAAAGGCATCACTACTAGTATTAAATTGGCTCAAACTTGAGATTTCATTATTTTTTAAAGGCTTGCTTTATCTATCACTATTGGACATCTTACACAAATACTGTTTTATACAGAAACAAAAAGCTTGGTTGGCAACAAAGTTAGAAAGACTGTTAGAAGAAGAGGCAATAGTCAAAGTAGAAGAGGGGCTTCAAAGACTGAACTGTTTGCTAGAAGTGAGCTTGATATTCTTAAGACCGAAATCAGAAAGAAGAAAATAGAGGCTTATTATAGATCTGTGAAGATTGAACAGAACCTTACCCGAGAAATTATTTCATTTCAAAGGTCTAAAAACCTTTATTCAAATGGTAAGAAAGAACTGGTGAGTTATAATGATGGATCTGAAAGATGGTTATCACCACCTTCTAATAGCAGAAAATATATAAAAACTACTAAAATTCAGATTTCAAGAAGGCTGATACCACTACCATGTTCTATTATTCAGGTTAAGTCAGGTGGTATAGGTTTTTTAAAAGGTGATATAAGCACTAATTGGACATTGGCATTCTATAGGCATTTACTATAAAAACCATATAGATGACATCTGGATTGCCTATCCAGAGGTCAATATCTTGAAGTACCAAAGGAATCATGTAATTGCTTCAGATTTAAGACTAGGTAGCTAATTTTAGCAGAAAAAGTGAATTGGAAACCCATACAGAGATCCAAATTTTATGGTTTAATACTGGACACAGTGACGATATTAGTAATAATTCCAGATAAAAAAATAAAAATAGCGAAACAGGCTCTAAAACATCTTGTAACACAACAAGAAGTTATAACACAGTCATTGGCATCAGTAATAGATATGTTAATGAGCTTGAGCAGAGCTTTCACACCAGCAAAATTATGATGCCTAGAGTTTTACAGCTTGATCAATACAATGTATCACAAGCTGTAGAAGTGAAATCGGATAATAAGGTTGTTAGCAAGGGCAAAAAAAGATGCAAATTGGTTGATTTAAAATTTGAAGAAGAAAAACAGTTGCCTAGTATGGAAACCTTTACACATACTTTCATTGTTTGTAGACACTACAACAACTGGCTGGTTAGCAACACTATTTGCACAGAAAGCATTCAGGAACTAGAGGAAAAAGTATTAACATGTAGAGATAGCAAAATTAAAGTTTGAGGCAACATTGTTAGGCCTTTGATCTTTTGCCAAAAATTTAGCACATTACTAGACAATGGTTTTCATAGACAACAAAGTTGTAAGGAAAACAATAAAATCAGGCAGGAAAGCACTTTAACAGAAAGAATACATAAAAAAGGTCTGAAACTTCTGTGATGAAACAGACATTTGGATTTATAAATTTCAATAGGTGCCAAGTGCAAAAAACCTAGCAGATGAACTCACAAGACATTACGATGAGTCAGACTGAAGTTTAAGAAAGGATATTGTCAAACTATTGGATCATGCATGGGGCTCATATACAATAGACTAGATGGCAAGCAAAGTCACAACCCACTTTCCAAGGTTCAACTCATGTTGGCACTATTCAACCACAGAAGCTGTCAACTGTTTTACACAAGACTGGAAAGGAGAAATAAACTACATGTATGCTCCTTTAGATCAATTAGATCAGGTGTTCCATCATGTGATAAAGAGCAAAGCAACTATAATGATAATCATACCAGTTTGGCTTTCAGCTTCCTGATAGTCAATCATGTTACAACATCTACATCGGGAATGGTTGCTGCCAAACCTAGAAGAGACTTTCCTTTCAAATATAAGTAGATCAGTAGAACTACTAAACAACTGAAATTGGAAATTTATGGCAGTACAAATGCTGTTCTGAGCAACTTGTTATCACAAGCACAAAGCATCTTGCTGCCAAAATCATCATATGATCATAAGTTAATAGCAGTTTGGGGTGATTTTGTTAACTTCTGTAATGCATATGGACTAGTTACTTTACCAGCCTTACAAGACAGTATATTAGCATATTTAATTTGGTCATATATACAGGAAAGAACTTTGAAGCCCATATTTGTTCTAACAGCAATAATAAATCAATATAGTGCACAAGATTTACCAGACCTAACAAAAAATTATAAAGTAAGAAAACTAGCTAAGTTACTGTCAAATCTAGCAATAAAGGATAGAGAAGCTGCATGGCCATAGGACCCATTAACTGTTGAGGCATTGAAAACTTATATAGATAATCCACCAAAGGGTGCAGATTACAAAATATGGGCACATGACTGTGCATTAGTGGCAATCAGCCTATGCACAATGCATAGAGCAGTAGAGTTAACAGCCCTTTCTCTAAGTGACTTCAAAGAAGAGAATGTTCTTCTATAAATCTGCATAAATAGATCAAAGACTAACCAACAGGGCACAGGAAAATTTATTTCAATTGAACTAACTAACTCTAAATTTTGCTCTGTCTGACTGTAAAAACAGTATTTACAGGTTAAAGAAAATTCAAGTAAAATGGCATTTCTATCAAATAAAAATAAAAAACTAACTGTAGGGGCTATTAGTTCAATTATTAAACAAGTAGCATATCATACAGGTTTAAGAGGAAGATATTCAAGCCACAGCTTGCATATAGGTAGTGCAATAACTGCAATGAAGACAGGCCTTTCACTACCACAAATAATGGCCATAGGAGGCTGGATATTAAAAGCAGTATTGTTATATTTAAGAATAATTGCAACAACACAGATAAACACATCAGTGAAGATGGGGTTTTAGAGGGTTGAAAAAATTTTAATTTTTCAAAAGTGATCCTCTTTTTATTCCCATAGTTTTTTACATAATGTATTTTTTTTTTTGCATTATTTGAATCATGAAAATTGATTTATTGATTTATTGCTTTATTGATATATTAAAATATATGTATGGTTTGGGTTAAAATCTGAGCAAAAATAATAAGACTGACTGTAATGTAGGCACAGGAGGGATATTATCGCAAGGATTACTTGACATATTGAACCTAATGATGCTGATATGAAGTCATAGGTCAAATAAGTTTGCATGAATTCTGAGGTTATTGATCTTGCAAGTCTAATGATAAGTATAAATAAGCCACAAAACCCAAAGAAGAGAAGTTATGCTTTTCTTTACTGCTTTTAGTAGTTGCTCAAAACTCTATTTTCTGACTAATCAAAACATTTTTTTCTCCCATCCTTCTCTAAGAAAAATTCATTTAGATAACCAACCAAACAGGTATATCTACCGATGCTATTTAAGGCTATGAAGCAAGATGTTGTGAAATCAAAATTAGAGAATAGTGTATTTGTTTGCACTGTTTAAGAAGTAAGATAGAACAGCAGTGAAAACCTTACACTGTACTAGGAAGTAAAAGGGAAACAGCTGTGTAAACCCCACACTGTTCCAGAAAATATAAGTGAAACAGCTGTAAAAACCCCACACTGTTTTTGGTAAAACAAAGCAGCTGTAAAAACCCCATACTGCTTTAAAAAGGATGAGAAGGCAAAGTACACTTGCATTGTTTTGGAACTGCAAAAGGAAGAAAATAAGTTAGATTCAAAATGAAATATGACAAGGTAAAAATATAATAAGGTGTAAAGAACAACATATGGGCAAAACAGCAATGGCACTATTCCTATAGTTTTCTACATGATGTATTTTTTTTTTGCATTATTTGAATTATGAAAATTAATTTATTGATTTATTGTTTTATTGATATATTGAAATGTGTGTATAGTTCAGGTTAAAATTCAAGCAAAAATAATTTAATTTTTTTTTATAATATCAAATTATAACTAATATTTTATTTAGCATTTTGCATTACTATTACATATAGTTATATTATATTTGTGCTACTAGATTACTTCTAGCTTTAGATACTCAATATAATATTATATCAATATTTTTTATTATACTCTTTTTTGTAGCCTTTACTATATATTTTAATCATTTTTACTAAACTACTAAAAAAACTATAAATCATGTTGTTATATTTGAATTTTTTCTTAATAGCAGCCACTTATCTTCTATTTACAATAACCTATTCTTTTTTCAAATTGGTTGATTTTAGTAGTTTTTTGCTCTTCTTGATATCAGTTTGATATACACAGCTATATATATTTTTTAATACTTTATTGGTATAGCTAAATTTATTAAGATCTGAATTATTAATTTGCAGCTTATTATATATTCTTTTCAGATGTACTTTTATAATTGGTTTAGTCAGGGGTGTGGTGACCTAGTGAAGTGGATAGGTTGTCAACCCCCAAGTGGCAGGTCTAGAGTTCAAATCACAGTGATGGTGAAAATTTGCAATTCTTTCTGTGTTACGGCTAACTGTCTTCCGTGATTGGTTAGGATAGAATACCTGTAACCTGTGTCATACTAGCCTGACTGGAAGGTCTAAGGCACTCATACAACATTGTACGAGGGAACACAAACTGGTACCGGGTGGTGTGAACCCAAGATAAGTCCTTAGGTCATGTAAATCAACAGAACTAGGTAGGAAGATGGAAGCCCACTTGGAAGACCCAAGTAAAGAGGTAACCCAAACCTTCGACGGTGCTACTGTAAAGACTAGACTTATGAAACGGAGCTAGAACTTGTGAAACCGGGCAAATGTGCTGG
>CAJVQA010009723.1:0-11902 GCA_910591915.1 Cetraspora pellucida | reverse complement strand
AGTACCAATACCATATCCTTAACAGAAATCGAGTCTTTAAACAGATTAACAAGTTTAAATCAAAATTTAAATCTGGATAATGAAAGCCAATAAACAGTAAGTTATTATAAATTTTATTAACATGTTATTTATTGTTTGTTTACATATGAACAGGTATTATATTCAAATTAATTTGTATTAATTTTTTTCTTACATATAGTTACTATTTTTACAAGATATATCAAATTAATCCTTAACAAGACATTAAGTTTTATGAGATTTTGCTTGTCAAAATTTAGAAAGTTATATAGCTAAAATGATATTTATAATGATTGCAAGGTCAAAATATAGATTAGAATATGATGTTGAGAAATATATAAAGATTTTCATCTCTAAAATTGATCAATTTAGTACAGATCGACCAATTCTTTTATGTAAAGTCTTAGAAAAGTTAAACTATAATAATACATTTAAATATCATCTTGGGTGCAAAGATAGTATATTGAATAATTTATATTGTATAAGTAAGATAGAACTATTAAGTATAAAAGAATTTCCAAAATTGGATTATATTCTATTAGATTATGTATCTTTAAGAGAAGCAGCACAAAGTCAGAATACTGGCATACTTATAAGAACAATGTGCAAGTGTAAAAGCAACTATAATATTAATAAATGTCATTACAAAAAATCCAACATTGGATGTAGAAATAAATGCCATAATGAGTATATGTATAATAACAAAATTCAAGTTTAATATATGTATAAATAATTTATACAATTAAAATTATTTGCTATTTTTTGCTTAATGTATAAATATGATTTTAATTTAATGCAAGTTAGAAAATTTAATTTTAAATATTTCAAATTTGAATTTTGATCTGATGCAACTTAGTTTTAAACTCACACCTATTCTAATTTGATGCACAACAGATATAATCCCTTATTAGTTTTAATATATATGTAACATTAACAGTCTTTACTATTTTGCAAAATATTAATTCTTACTTCACATCTTTATTAGTTAATTTTTTTTTATCATATTAATAAAAGCTAAATATATCTCTTGTTCTGTTTATTTGTTAAATAGAAAATTCTCATTGTCAATAATTAAAAATCATATTTTTATTACTTTTTTTTTAATTCCAAAAAAATTAATTTGTTAAATTAAAGTAGATAATAATAAATACAGAATTATACTATTATATAATACCAAATTAACTGCAATTGTAAATAAAATAACACTTTTTTATATTAGTCACTAAAAAAAAATTAGGTTAATATTGGTCTGCTTTATACTTAGTACTGGCCTGCCTTATAGTTAATATTAGTCTGCTTTATAATTCTACTTTATAGTTAGTATTGGCTTTATATAAAGCAGTTGTTAGTAAATTTTATAAAAACCAAATTATTTTAAACTGCATCTTCAAAAATTTAATTTCTATTTGTACATTAACATGATATACATTTTTTGGATGCTTATTTAAATTAACAAAATAACAAGACTTTTTCATTCAGTTTATAATTTATTAATTATTAAAATACTTCTAAAATCCATTATAATCAATTAACAATATTTCTTGTTCTATATTTTGCTATAATTTATTTATAAACAATTAATTATTTTATTAAAAATTATCCAAGACAATTTTCAAAATGCTGTAATGTAATTTAGACAATTTGTCTGCATCAATTTTTTAGTTAATTTTTTTTAAAAAAAGAAAATTAAAGAATTTCTATTTGTTTACAGAAAATATAAATATTTCAAATTTTTTGATTATATACCACTTTTTGGAATTTGTAATTCAATAAGTTGTTATTATATATATATATAAACATCATATATAAACTAATAGGTTTTTATTCTTTTATTTTGATAAGCAAAAAATATTAAAAACTAGTAGTATATAATTATTACACTGTTACTATACATTAAAATTCTAGAACTTTATATAGTATACTAATATATAAAATATAAGTATTTATAATAATATATAAAATATAAATATTTATAATATAAAATATATAAATATAAATATTTATAATAATATATAAAATATTTATATAGGAGAATAGTAATAATCTTTAAGTGGCAGGTCTAGAGTTTAAATCTCAATGTTAATAAAATTTTGAAATTTTTTCTTTATTATAATTAATTAGTTTCTATTATTGGTTGAGATAAATATCTGTAATTTGTATTATACTAGTATGACTAAAAAAATTATATAATATTTGTATAATGATTGTATTTTGTATAAAATAATACAAACTGGTACTAGGCAATATGAAACTGTAATAAGTTCTTGTAATTATATAAATTATAAAAATCAGAAAAATGTAAGTTCTCTTAAAAGTTCCAAGTAAAAAGATAATCTAACTTTTAATAATATTACTATAAAGATTAGTCTTATAAAACAGAACTAGAACTTGTAAAACTAGATAACAACAAGTTAATCTTTGAAAAAAAGTTATTGTAATTAATTAAACTATCAGAAAACTAAAAAGAATAATAAAAGAAAAGATTACATACTAAAGAATATATAAATTAAAAGTATAATTATACCTATCTTTTCAGGTTATCTGAACTAATAGCTTAGTAGAACTTGAATTAAATATCAAAATAGTAAAGATATGTTGTAAAGTAAGTACCAAAGTTAGGATAAATTTTATAAAAATATAATGGTTAATAATATATTCTAATTGCAAGTATTGATTTCAATTATAGTATTACTAAATTAGCTGTAAAAATGGAATACAGAAGATTCTAAAAAGTTTAGTACAAGATCAAAAATTCTTTATATAAATAAACTGCTTTAAAGATTTAACAACTATAATATATTTTTACTAGTATTAAGCAAAGTTATTATTAAGTATAGATAAGCAAGTAGATAAAGAAACTAGATTGTTTAAATAGAAAACTTACAAACAGGTTTTAACTATAACAATTAATGTAAAACTTTTAAGTTGATTACTTAAATTAGACAATAACTAAAATTGTAAAATGACTAGTATTAAGTTTAGAAGATTACAACTTAATTATTTCACAATTCAAATTCTTATATAATATATAATAGATAAACTTTATAAAAGAGAATATTAAATATAACTAATAGGTAATTAAGACTTTCAGTTACTTTGGGTCAACAAAGACAAGTAGGCTAAGTCACATGATAAAGAACTCAAATGACTAATAAAGTTTATACTGGATATAATGTTAATATTTTATTATAGATGATATAATGTATTGAAACTTGTTATTTTAATAAAACAAATAAAACATACTGCTCCTAAGAACCATTTCAACCTTTATTTATAATACTAAATTCATTACTTACAAATACAACTTTATATTTATTATCTATTAAAACTAATTAAACCTATTTATAATAATTTATATAATATCTTTAAAAATATGTAATTTGTCTTCACATCCTTTCCTTATTTCTTATTTACCTCTTTGGATCCAAAATACTATTTCTGATTATAAATGTACTTATTGCACTTATTGCATTTAATGCATTTTTTATATGATCAGTCATAATATTTTAATATTATACTAATTGTACATTCTTTTTATAATTGCTCCCTGTGGTTGTAATACAAACATTAGCTGAACATACTATCAATAAAATCCTAAGTTGCAAGTACTTACTTTAATATTTTAAAAAGATAAATAAATAAATAATATATAAGTATTTATAATATAATAATTTATAAATATAAGTATTTATAATATTTAAATTTTGCTTATAAAATTATTTTAAGATTAAAACAAAAAAAAATCTTACAAAATTTTAGTATAAACTAAATTTGCCCAAGCTTTAAACCCTAATCTAATTATAATAATCTTGACTATATGGATTTCCCCATATTTTTTATATTAAAATAAAATTAAATTTAATAATTATCATACATTCATATATTAAAAATCAAATAAAATATGAACTGTACTATCATTTTAAAGTCAAATTATTTTAAAAAAACTCTAAGCAGTATCATCATATTTGGGATCCAATTCTAAGGAATTTAATTGTTGAAAATTTTTTGTCATTGAGGGGCATTTATCCGGTTTATAATCCCAGCATTTCAAATAAATAGTAATATATTGTACATGTATTCCTATGATTGGTTTTTCATGTACCTTGAATAATTTTGAATGGGAGATCGAAATTGGAACTTTGGCTAAATGGCATAATTCCATCACTGGAAATCTCCCACATCACAATTTCAATACTGTATACCTTTTATCATATTGGTACTTTTGTTTTCAAGTATACAAGGATCGATAAAAGGGATTACTCTATAAAAGTCTTTACTAGTAGTAGTTACTGCCATGGTATTAAGATTTTTTGGCAATCCAAAATCTGAAATTTTGACATCTTTATAAATAAGAATGTCTGCAGTGTACTAAATTAAAAACAATATGATTATAAATAACTTGAAAATTATCAATGCTTATAACAATGAAATTAAGATTATATTCTTTACCAAATTACGATACATGATATCTATATCATGAAGATAAGACATTCCATCTGCTAATTGTCTTGCCAATTGAATTTTGTCTGGCTATTATAATTTATTTTTTAAATATTCTCATAAAGTTTTATTATTTGCATATTCCATTACAAGATAACATGTATCATATTTCTTGTCTTATAATAAAATTTTAAAATAATGATATTTTTCAAAAAACTCATGATAATCTATATAAATTATAGGATTTTATATAAATTTTCACCTATGTGATATCATTACTCATAAAATCATGTGTAATGTTAAATTATAACAACAATAATAATGTGTTAGTTTAAGCATTAGACTAGAGTTAAACATGACTTTAGGATGAGTTTCTAATATAAATTTGCAAGTAATCTTTTTAATTATAATGTAAAAGATGATTTTATAGGCAACATATTGAGTTACAGATGATTTTTCAGAATGGCTATGTTATGTTTTGCTTCGATTTTATATTACATTACTATAGTGATAAATTGCAATACCCTAAATTGTAAATGGTTTACCAAAACTAATTCTATGAAATTGAATAATTCCCATATGATTAGATCTACTGAGTTATTTTAACTAAAAAAAAACAAATTTATGTCTTAGAAAACAGATAGATAATAAACCTTACATAGATATTTGATAATATACCTCATTAATAAAAGACTTTCGATCCATTTTATCTGTTAATGATTCTACTTCTTTAATGGCCACATCACCTAATGAGTCAGACTGGACTAAGTATACTGTTCCAAAACCTTCACATCCTAATGTTTTTTTTTCGTTTTTGAATTGTCATAAGGTTTTTCATTCAATTTGTATTCATTAATGATACTTTAAAAACACTTATAGTTTCTGAGCAAAAATATAATTAAAGTTCTATTATTCCTGAATTTATTGGATTTAAAATAGATTATTTGTACTTACTCTCTTTTAAATTAAGTAATTATTTAATGATGAATATTCTATTTAAAATGCACAAATAAAGTTTTAAATTAAATAAATAGTCAATGATAAATTACCCATTTTAAAATAAATTAAACTGAATTTTGTACTTACTCACTTTTAAATTAAATTATTATTAAATTATTATTTAAGAGATTCTTTGTTTAATAATATACAAAAATAATTTTATACTTACAACCTTTAAGAGTAATAGTTATGTAATTAATAATGAATTAATATAAATAAGTAGTCAGAAGTGAACTTTATGCTTACTCTCTTTTAGTTTTTTAATATAAAGTATTTAATTTAATAATATAAATATAAATGAGTTCAAACTTAGTATAGCATACCCCTAAATGTCGCATGGTTTAGGTATTGTGACCAATTTAATAATATTATGCTCATATCTCATGAATTACTAAGCAGAATCGAATCATTTTATATGATTCATTACATTTGTAAACAACTGAATGATGCAATAAAAAAAAGTCAATCTGGTTACATTAGATCATTATAACTACAGTAATACTTCAATATATCTGATAATCTATCAATCAGAATTTTGGATTCTAGTCAAGAATAATAGATTGGTGCAAAGATTGCTCAATTTAAATCACTGAATATTATATAGTTATTGGATGCAAAGCAGCTAATAACGGTAATTATTTGAAAAATACTCCATTGTCTGGTTTTAAATTTTATGTATCAGCTTCTGGGCCCATGGAGGTTCAGAAATGGTACATTAAATTTAAAGTCAGATAAGTAAGTTATTGATTGTGCAGCATTGGGGTGAGTTCAACTAACAAAATCAAAACTATGTATAGATGAATATCAAATTTATATGTGAAATTTTTTAAAAAAATTAGTGATCAAAATAGTGATTAGGATTATTTATCACTTACATACTTTACTTTTTTTTAATTTTTTTAGTATAAATCTAATCTTAAACACATTTATAACAAAGTTAAGTTGAAAAATTTTTCAGCACTAATATTAAATTTCAAGTTGACTCTTTACAAAAACTCTGCTTCATATTATAAATTATTCAAAGAGAGATATTTTTGTTATAAATAAAATTTTAATTCTAGAACATAATGTAATTTTGTTTTAAATGTGTTTATAAATAGGTTTATGTTAAAATAATTGAAAAAAAGTAAAGCAATTTCATACTATACATTTAAATGTGTCCTTATTCTTTATTATTAAAATATATACATAAAGTGATAAATAATTCTTGATCACTAATTTTAAAAAAAATTCACATAAAATTTGATATACATCTATACACAGTTTTGATTTACATAGTTGAACTCATTCCTCAGCGTAGCATACAATACCAGTATTATCTGGTGGTTTACGATGATTGTGCTTGCTAAATGACTCAAGTTTTGTTAGTGATATATAAGCTGCCAAATGACAAAATTATTTGGCAAATGATGTAAATCTATGCTAAAATAACTCAAGTCATTTGGCAGCACTATCATAATAAACTGATGAATAAGTATACATTATTGGATAGTTAATATGATCATGTGAAGTTTTTTCTGTGATGTTTTGCAAAACTGATTACATAATTTCATGCAAAAAATATCATGGCAAAAAAATTCACATGATCATATAAAATGTCAAATAATAATGTTTATCATACATTACAGCGTCTCTATTGTCTGCCAATCAAATTGTAAGATTGGGTGTGACTCAAAAAATAAAAAATCACAAGCTTTCAAAATTGCCAATAACTTAAAATTTTAGTTATAAAACTATCTTGTGTGTTATAAAAAAAAAATTTTGAGTAAACTTTTAGTTTAGTATATTTTCTATTAGACCTTTATACTGTTTTAATGATGCATCCATTATTTGATCAAAAACCTGGATTTTTCTTTGTCCAATAGGAACTAGAGAGAGATTAGTAAATTCATCCATTCTTATTTGGCATCCATAAGTGATCCTTCTCCACAAGCTATGCATAAAATCTCTAAGTTTAAAAAAATCTTAAAATGTTTTTTGCAAATGTACAGTCATCAGCAAAAGTAATGCCTAATTTTTTTATTAAACGAAATTAAAATCAAATACATAATTTTTTTCATTTTTACAATATACTATATATATATTTTTTTTCCAGCTAATCAATATTTACAATGCCCTCCTTTTGCTTCTAATACCGCTTCGATCCTTCCTGGAACTGAGTCTACAGACTTCAAAAAAACTGACATATCTAATTTTGATCACTCTTTTTTTAGAACAATTTTAAGATTATCTATTTTTCTTGAAAAGTCATCCCGATTCTGAATATTATCCTTCAATACTTTCCAAATATTTTTGATTGGATTAAGGTCAGAAGATCTTGCAGATCAGTTCAATTTAGAGATTTTTTTGTCTTCAAGTCAATCGAATACTTTATATATCAGTATATGTCTTGTTAAAACATTATTTTTGCACCTACTAATGAATGAGATGCTTTAGCCCTTTTATAAAATGATGATAAATGATCCTCCAAAAGTTTAATATATATTTTTTTATTAATTTTTTCTTTAAGTCATTTATACTCATTAAAAAAAAAAAAAGGACCCTTGATCCTACTAATAAAACAACTCTACACTATTACTAACTGTTTACCACTCTTAAAACTTGAGATTAAGCACTCATTTTTGTGCCTTTTATCTTTGAGATGTCATATTCTAATTTGGCATGATTGTTTACCAAGCTTGATGGATGTTTCATCAGAAAAAATTACATGTCGCCAATCATAGATGCTTTTTGATATGTTTTGTTGACACCATTCAAACTGTTCCTTCATATTATATTCCTTAAGGAATGGCTTTTTACTGCTATACGAGACTGAATGCCAAAACTTTGCAGAGCTTGAAAAGCAGTTCTTAAACTGCTTTCAAGTTTTAAATCATTGACCAGATTGTGCAAAGGCTTGCATCTTTTTTTCAAGACTGCTTCCACTAAAGTGTTTTTTTTTAATTATTAAGGGCATGAGGGCTTCCAGACTTTGGCAAATTTGATATATTCTTGGTTCTCTAGTACTTGGTGAGAAACCTTCAAATTGTGATGAGGTCTTATCCCATTTTCTATACAATTTGCTAGGTACTTATATATTCAATATAAGCCAGGATTTTTTCTTTGTCTTTGTCTGTTATTGAAGTGCCAGTTATGCTTATTATACTCAGGTTTTTTTTTGCAAGTACTCTGTGAGAAGTCAAAGAATAAGAAAAAAAAAAGATTTGCTTCACAAATTGCTATAAGAGGGTAAGCAATACTTATTTATTTGTGTATTGGTCACAGGATCAAAATCAGACATTACTTTTGCTGATAACTGTACATACTCTAAATGCATATTTTTACAATATTGTCTATATCATAAGGGTATGCCTGCAGATTGCATATCATAAATGTGTACAAGGTTGGTGGTAAAACTAAATTCTTAATTCAGTAAGATTAGAATTAGGGTCAAAGTTAGGATTTAGATAGGAATAGTTTAAATATTAAATTATTCAACGAAAACTTTTTATTAGAGAACAAAAAGTAAATGACAAATAATATCTTTATGAATAATTTTTGTATTCACGAATTTTAATTTTATGCATATAAATAAATAGAAAAGTATATTTAATGAAATTTTCAATATAGTGTGACAGGTTGCACTTAGGTACCATAAGGGTAGCTGAGTGATGCTAGACTTAGGTATTGGGAAATTCTATATAATTGTATATATATTGAACTTGGACGTTATGGCGAGTCAGTCACTCCACATCCAAAACTTTGTGTAACTTATAGTTGGCTTAGTTGAAAAAAGGCATTTAGATTTGGTCAGTGGTTTGGGTCCATAGGTAAGTATTTCTTCTTTACTTGTCTTGCTTTTTCTTGCTTGAACTGTCTACTAACTTTAACCCTCAATTACCTCACTACTTTGGGTAATTGGACTATACATATAACCTCAACTATCACACTTCTTTGGATAGTTGAACTTGAGTGACCATGGCTGATCCTGGTACTTTAGGATACAACAGCCGGATGGGGGTTTAACAATACTACGGAGTAGAACAAATAAATTCAAGTAGCGGGTTTTCATGGTCTGGGGACTTAACAATTAGTTAATGTATTAAAGGAGACGTTTATGTATTTAATAATATGTAAGGGATCAATTATTATTTTAATAAAGCAAAGTTCGTCTAAGGGGTCTCTCCCCTCCTTAGGGCCTTTACGGCCTTTATTTATAAGAATATTTTATATACATTTTCTTGGTCTATATTACCGTTATCTAAGACTATAATGATTACGACTATATTAGTGATCCCTCCATTACCGACTAAGTTACTTACTTCGCTCTTTTCGTCGGAAAGGACTTTTCCTACATTTCGGTCCTTTCTGACGATTCTGATTTTTCTAGCCGGGTCACCCTTACTTGGTTAGCCGTGTCACGTGGCACGTGACTTAGTTGGATAGTTTCAAGAATCTTAATAAAGTACTAGCGTAACTGCTTAAGGTTAAAAAAAAAAAATTTCAATAGCTATTTTATGAATAAAGTGAAAGAACAGTGAATTAACATTTAATATAGACTTCTATTGACGATAAAATGGTTACATTATTTTATGAATAAACTATACTTACTGACAATTTAAAATGAAAGAATGAAAGTAATACTTAATAGAGAATTTTATTGACGATAAAATGTATGCAATATTTTATATACTTACGTGCTGTTAAAGTGAAAGAATGGAGAAGTAATATTTAATAAAAAATTCTATTGATGGTAATTATTTTATGAGTAAACTATGTACTTACTTCATGGTAACTTAAAGTAAAATAACAGGGAAATAATATTTAGGCCGTTCAAAGTTGATTAGTTGGTTAACCCCTCTCGGTTAACTGTTCCCCCCAAAATTAAACAAGCCAATCACAGCACTGCATGAACTTCATTAATCATGTGATTAAAGGTTGACCAATAAGATTTGATCAAATATTCTTAGGAACATATGTGTTTGTTTAAATTTTCCCTACCCCCCTCGTGCCTGAGCCCAAAATATTGACGTTAACCAACTAATCAACTTTGAGCGGCCTTAATAAAGGATTCTACTGACGATAAAATGTGTAGATAATTTATAGACTTACAGACTGATAATTAAAGTAAAAAATAAAAATAAAATAAATAAAGTAATATTTCTTTGAGGATTTTTTGACAATAAACATGTACTATTATACGATGAAAGACTATATACTTACGGACTGGTAATTTAAAGTGACAAACAGAAAAGTAATACTTAATAAAGAATTTTATTATCGATAAATGTGTACATTTTTTTGAAATACTCACCCTGGCAATTTAAAGTGAAAGAAAATAATGATTAATAGAGAATTCTGTTAATGATAAAATGTGTACATTATTTTATGAATAAACTATATACTTACAACCTGGTAATTTAGCATGTAAGTTAAAGAACAGAGAAGTAACATTTAATAGAAAATTCTATTAACAATAAAATGCGTACATTATTTCATGAGTAAGCTATATACTCACCTTCTGGTAATTCATTGCGGAAGAGCAGAGAAATAATATTTAACAGAGAATTCTATTGACGATAAATCGTGTACATTATTTTATGAATAAACTATATGCTTACGAACTGGGAATTTAAGTAATTTTTAATAGAGAATTCTATTAACAATGAAATGTACATTATTTATGAATAAATTATATACTTACAAACCGGTAAGTTAAGTAAAAAAATAAAGAAGTAATATTTAATATGGAATCTATTGACAATAAAGTTTGTACATTATTTTATGAGTATACTTACGCGCTGGTAATTCAAAGTGAAAGAACGGAGAAATAAAATTAACAGAGAATTCTTTTGATGACATGCACATTATTTTACGAATAAGCTGCGTACTTACTCCCTAGTGAAAGAACGGAGTAGTTTTAACAGAAAGTTCTACTGATGATAAAATGCGTACATTATTTTATGAGTAAGCTATATACTCACGCTCTGGTAATTCAATGTAAAAGAACAGAAATAATATTTAACAGAGAATTCTATTGACGATGCGTACATTAACTTATGAGCAAACTATATGCTTACACTCTGGTAATTTGGCATGTAAATTAAAGAATGGAGAAGTAACATTTAATACGATAAAAAATGTGTGCATTATTTCATGAATAAACTATATACTTACGAGCTAATAATTAGAGGCGAAATAACAGAGATATAATATTTAATAGAGAATTCTATTGGCAATAAAATTTGTACATTATTTTATAAATAAATTATATACTTGCCTACTGAGAATTTAAAGTGAAAGAACCAGAAAAATAATGATTAATAGAAATTTTATTGATAATTATTTTACGAAAAAGATATCGTTATCCGGCTAAGCCACGTGACAAGGCTACTCCAAATTAGGGTGACCCGGCCCACTTAGTCTATTTCGGCTACGTAGGCTACGAATGCCATGTCGGGTAAGT
>CAJVQA010009722.1:0-11902 GCA_910591915.1 Cetraspora pellucida | reverse complement strand
TTAACCCATTTAAGTAAACTTTGTTATATATACAAGTATATTTTTTTAAAATAATACAATATATTAAAATTTTACTATAATAAATAAATAATTTTATTTATAATATTATAATTTTTTTTTATTAATTAATTAAAAAATAAAAAAGTTTTATTAATGCATATATCAATTTTAGATAAAAATTTTAATATACTATATATAACTATATAAAAATGATCTACATGCTCTCTACCCTTAATAGTATTATAAGTGATCTGAAATTAATAAAAGCATACATTTTTTAAAACAAAAAACTAAAAAAAATTGTTTTTTTTTAAAATAAAAATTTTTAATAAACTGATAATTTAAAAAGAAAAAAAAGTTTTTAGAAGTAATATAATTATAGTGCTTATTAGGCATATAATACTCTTATCTAAATTAATAAATGTATTAGAAAAATTATCTTGTTATCAGTTATAATATTCTTAATATCAACAGTATTGCTACATACAACTATTCATCAACAATATCCAAAATTGCTAAAAGATATTTTAATAATTGTGTTTGATTTTGTGTATTTTTTAATATTAAACCAATATAATAAAACTACGTCTTATAATGTTAAAAGACAAAATGCTAATTTATTTCATATTTATTATAATAAAGACTAAAAATATAATGTATATCAAACTGATACTGGATATATTTGTTGCTGTGATTATAGTATACAATTTTTTTTACCATATCATTATGTTCTTTTTGTTTATATTGTTAATAAAAAGATTATAAGTATTGATTATATTAGTGCTTATTGGGTTATCTTATTAGCTAAACTTAATACTGATATATCTCAATCTGAAGAAAATAATTTTACTAAATTTACAATCAATTCTTTCTTTACTAATTTTAGCAATAAGCACTCAAATAATTTTTTAATTACTATTAATTATAGTACTGTTACAAAGTAGATTTTAGCATAATATATTATATAGTAATATTAGTAATTATATATATATATTTATTATTGTATTTTATATCTTATATTTATTATTAGTTATTAATTATTAGTTAGTTGATAGTAGTGTTTTTCATGGTATGGTTTGAGCTGGGTTTTATCAAAGATCTAAACTTGAACTAAAAAACTGGTTCGAGTCCAAATATAGATTCAGACCCGAATAGGTGAACTTGGACCTGATCCAGAACTAGATATACTAATGATTGCTCAGATAACTTATTTATATAGTTTAAAAGTACTTTTTGGAAATGTAACATTTCACTAACAAAAAATCACTGTAAAAGCCATTTCTAACTGCTGAAAGAATGTTTGTTAATATTCATTATGCAAAAATAATCAAAATTAATCAGTAACCCTAAGATCTTCACTTAAAAGCGAATATTTTTACTATTTATTGTAGTATTAGTCATATTAACTGTATATAAGTTTTAAATGCTGGAAATGACCAACAAAAAAAAAGATTGAAACATTACGTGTAAGATCTAAACCTACTGTTTAACATGCTATTAAATAAAAAGCTTATACTAATGCTCTTATTTTATTTATTTTATGTATTCTGAATATTATAGAGTAAATGTTAGTAACTTCAGGTTAAGTAGTAGATTGATAATATGTACTTAATTATATAGGCTAATAGTCATGTTATAAAGGTTATGATAATAAATTACTTTGATTTTTTTTAATAGATAATAAATAAAAAGCAGAGATAGTTTCACTAATAATTTATTTACGTATTAACTTTTTAATGAGTTGGATATTTAATAATAAATATTATATTCATTTCACTTTACACGTATCTATCTGTTTTCTATCCTTATGCAATAAATTCTTTGTATATAATTATTGGGTTGTAAGCTTCTTTACATGAAGTTTTCTTCTTTTTAAAAAGTATATAATTTGTCTACAAAAATTAACCAACTGTTAAATAAACATTAATCTTTTATTTTTTTAAGATATTCAAATTATAAATTTTCAAGATTGATTGTTATATATTAAAGCATTTAATAATGTGCATTAACAATTAAAAAAAACCTAAAAATAATCAAATTTAATGAATGCCCATTATTTAATTTGTAATTATTATAAAGCAAATCAAAATTACAAATTTATATTTAACTATTTATTTTCCTCTACCATGATTTTAAACACATAGCCTGCCTTACTGTCTTACTATCTAATCAGGTTTGCTTATCAGTTATTATATTACTACTTACACTAAACACCTACTTGCTTGGCACACTAGTTGCAGGTATGGGAAGGCAGTCTTGGGCAAATTTCATGAGATTTGAAAAACATGATTCATTTATTTTTCACTATTCTATAATATTAGTATGTTCTTTTGCAAGTGGCATTAATAAGTACGTATCTAATTCACTTTGTTGTTCTATATGTAACTGTTTGTAAATTCATGAAACTATGTTAGTTTCAGATAGTTTATCGATTGTATAGATCACATTTCAGCTAGGAACAGGTGCATATTCACTTTCATATTTGTCATTGATACTAAAAAATAATATTTATTTATTAATATTATACTATAATTTATTACATAAATTATAAAATCAGCTTACATATTCTTGATCTGAGAAATATGCTATGACAGCCAGCTTAGAGTTTCAAAGTATACAAGTTTAAGCTAGGGATCCAGTATTACTGCTGCAATATTTAGTACATCCGTTTTTTGATAATAATCTAAAAGCTTCATAGTTGCAATCTCACACTTATGATCAAGGCATTGTAGTAAATTTTTCTTTTGTCTAGCCTCTTTAAGCATTTTGACCAACATATGATAAAGAGAGATAACCATTAATAATGTCAGATATTCCTACTTTGACATCTCAACTGTTACTAAATATAAAATTAATTAAAGATAAATTGCAACATAAGTTAAAAAGTAAATATAATAAAGTACTAACTATCTTTAAATGGCAATAAAATTGCGACAAGAAGTTTTATTTTTTTTCAATCTTCTTTAGAAAGTACATATTAACATAAATCTGATTTAGTATGAGATATTTCATTCATAATAACTTGTAAAGTTATTGCATGATCACACATCTTATAGATGAAATTCTACTGAGTAGAGACATCAAGAATTGGTTTTAATATTTCTATTTTATGTATTTGGCATAATATTTTTAACTTTTTATGAAGTATCTTCGATCTTCTAATATCTTTAATTATATTATGCAACTAAACCAAAAATAATTTAATAAATAAATAGATGTCCTGCCAAAAAAAAAAAAAAAATACAATAAATAAGAAATATATATATAAAAAAAAAAGTTAATAACTATTTCTAATTTATGTCCTATGTCTTTAAAAATACTTTGAACTGCAAGATTTAAAATGTGAACAAAACATTGTATCGATTGTTGCTTATTATCAAAGTAAATGCTAGCTAATAAAATAGAATTAGAAAAATCTCATAAAAATTTAACATTAGAGGATGCATTGTTATGTGTAATAGCACTTATTTTTGAAATAATTTTTATTAATTTAAGACAGCTTTCCATAGCACTAGCAATTTTAGCACCTGTGTGATGTCTATCTATATAGATAAAATCAAGTAAAAGATGTTTTAATGATCATGATGCATCTATATAATGAATGGTAACTGCTATGAATAATTTGTCATTAGTATCAGTAGTTCAGATATCAGTTATGATTGCTATATGACCGGGTACTTTTTGTAATTTTTTTTGAAGTCATGTACATTCTTCTTTAAAATTATTAACAATGTGCCTTCTTATTAAATCAAATGACGGTGCTAAAAAAAAAAGTAAAATAAAAAATGTTCAATACTATAATTACAATACTGAATATACATCTAAAATATAAATAACATTTATACAATAGAAAATTTACCTATTGCTTAAGGCTCCAAATATGTAAATATCGATTTAAAGCCATTATCTTCTACTATATGAAATGGTCAATTATGCTTAATAACCCAACCTTTTATAAGATCAGCAAATTTCTTGGGATTAAAAGGTTCACGATTGTTATTTGTAGCCTAGCAATTATAATATATGAAGTATTAGTGTCAAAGATAGTACACGTATATGAGTTGTATCCTAGATAGTTATATATAAGCAAAAATTTCTAAAAAAGTATACTTACCTAGTAAATTTTCGCTTATATTTAACTATCTTGGATATAACTATTATTTATTGAATAACTTACAGATTTGTTTTTTAGCATATCCAAAACAAAAACCTTCTGCTCTACATCAGATTCCTTCGATCCTTTCAATTCTGTTACTTTGTTTTTATGGTGATAAATAAGATGTTTTCAAAAACTTGAAGTTGATCCATCCTCTTGGATTTTTAAAACATATTACAATGTTTATATATCGCAACTGGTACAACTAATCCATTATTATTTTTTTTTTTGTTTTTTTAAAATAGTTTCACATAAATGATCTATAAATGGATATATTAATATATGAGATAAAATTGAAATTAAGCTTTTTAAATAAAGAAAATTACCTATTAGTTACGGTGGTTTCATTTGATGATTTATTATTATCAGGTTCATCTAGGCAGATTACATTTGTTGATTCTTGAGTTTTATTATAAAGTTCATCGCAAGATTCATAATAAAGTTTATTACAAGGTTCATCATAATGTTCACAAGGTTCATTATAAGGTTCATTCCAATTTTCTTCGTAAGAATTGGACATTTTTTTTTTTTAGTTAATTTTATACTGAACTTATTAAAAAAAGGTTAAAATTAAAGTTTAGTATATCCAAAAGTAAGATTAAAGAGAGACAACTATAAAAGATGGACATAATGACAGAAAAAAAATATCACTTTGCATTTAATTTAGTAAAAAAAAAAAAAGTTTTTTATGCAAAAAAGCAGCTAATTAGTTATATTTTACTTACCGGGTTGGTCCAGTCAGGTCATGATTAAGACCTAAATCTGATCAGATTAAAAAAATTATGAACCTGAACCCAAACCATGGCTGAGTCCAAGTCAGATTCAGGTTTTTGGTTCGGGTCTGCGGAATACTAATTGATAGTTATATTATATAGTAGATAGATAAAAAGATCTTAATTAGCTATTAGAAATGTAGTACAGCCACATGATACTAAGTAACATCTGTAATATTACTATCATCTTACAAATCCTCAAGTATCTCTATACAAGTTTTATCTATCTTAGCATCAAATTACAAGAATTCCAAGTATCTTTAACATGAACCTCAAGTGCCTTTGCATAAATTCCAAGTATTATTGCACAAATCTCAATTACCTTTGCACAGATCCAAGTGCCTAAACATAAGCTCTAAATGTTTCAAGCACAAATGACAAATAATATAAACAATATCTTCAGTTGCCTTTACACAGTCTCCACTATTCTAAGCATAGTATTATTTAAGGTTGTTTGAATCTCTAGTATCTCAAGTACAATGATATCTAATGTTGTTCAAAATTCCATTACTCTAAATACAGTATCAAGTAATGTTGCTTGAATTTTTACTATTTTCACTAGGTAAAAAAGATATATAAAGGGTACTTTTTACTCTTTCTTGCCAATTCTAAGTTCTTATACTTCGACTTAGACCTTTCTATCTTTACTTCTAACTTGTAAAAGTAATATTCTTTCTCTAAGGTAATTTCTACAAGTAAGATTGTCATTATGTATTTATTTAATAAAAGTTAATTTATATACTGTTATTATCTCAAACTGTTTGCTTACTGCTGTATAGTAAAGTAAACTACTACACCTCCACTTTATATATATTTGCAATAGTTAATCATTGTATTAGATAATCTTATTACTTGGTTGTATTATACTAAGAAGGCTACAACTCTGTAATATTTTAGTGCCTTCTGGCAAAAAACTAAAAATTATTCAGAAAAGCTAATAATATCTCAGGAAGGAAACAGAAACCTCTCTCAAGGAAACTATCTCAGAAAGCAATTTTCTTTCTAGAAAAGATTTTTATTTTGGAAACAACAATTGTGAAAAAGCATTTTGAAATTTTGAAATTATTATTTTAGGTATACCTCTATTAACTCAAATTGAATTGAATTATTTTGTATTTTGTATTTTGAAATTAAAGAAGTTTATGCTTTTATCTTCTATCTTTAAATTTTTGATTTTTAAAATAATTTTGATTTTAATTTTTAATTTTAATTTTTGATATTGATATTACTTACTAGCTGATGAATATATTTTGAATTGTTAAACTATTAATTGATTACTTAAATTTTTTATTTGCTAGTACTATTATTTTAGATTTATTCTCTTGATTTTTATTATTTTATTTTATCATTTTATTACTTGTTAGTACTAATCTTTCTTGAAGAAATTTATTTTATAGGATTTTATTTAGAAAATATTTAAAAATATCAATAAATTTATAGTAAAATTCTTCTCTTGCTACAACTGTATTGCAAACTCTTGCAATTAATTTATCTTGCCCACAGTGTTATTTATCTTCTAATCTTCACTGAATTTTGGACTTGGTACTTCAAAGCCTACCAAGTTATTTCTTTTAGTAAAGTTACTTATTTTAACTTTTTAAGATTAGCTATTGCTGAACACTTAGCTGCCCAAGTTGCAGCTAGAAATATTATTTTTAGTTGTTATTATCAGAACCAAATAACTAACTCTCAAGATATTATACAAAGCATTTTTTAAGGATATACTTTTTATTATTTAGTATCATCAATTACTGCTAACCAAAGAACTTCATTCGATATTTTTATTGATAATTCAGCTAGAGCCCAACAATATATTAAAGCTTTACAAATTGCTGCATTAGAATCAGCACAAGGTTCTGAGGAAAAAACTAGTGCATCTACTTCTCAACAATTATTACAAGAAACTGTTATTACTGTAAAAGAATCTGGTACAACTTCTACTTATTCTATTACTACTGTTGTTATTTTTACTCAAACTCTAATACCTATTGTAAACCCTAGCTTTTTAAACCTATATAGTGAAGACTTAACTAATAGACATTATACTTATTATCAACCAAATAATCTACTAAGAATAGAAGAATTACTTTCTCTTTTTATTTAACTAAGAGCTTCACAAAAAAAAAAAATTATCCAAAAACCTTTTTATACTCTAACTTGACTCTCTTATCTCTTAACTTTCAACCTTAACAATACCAAGACCAGTTAATAGATTTGCTAAATTTGTAATCAAAGAATTTAATCTTCTTTCACCTTGTTTTGATATTAAATCAAGTTCAAAAGAAACTTCATTTACAACAACTAGAAATCTTATTACAACTGAGAAAGACATCTTTTTAACTTTTAATTTATTAGAAACAACTAATTATTTTGAAATTTTAACTATCCAGCCTATTATTAAAATATCATTTAATTATCACTGACCTATTGATCTTAAAAACTTTGTCTGAGACCTAAAAACTTATATTCAAGAAGACACAACTTTAACTATTAAAGAACTTAATCTATTAACAGAACAAAACTACTCTGAAAAAACTGAATTTTTAGAAAAACAACTTCTATCAGAAGAAGAAAAATCAGAAAGCTCAAACAAAACTATTATTAATGAACTTGACTCTAAAGATGAAAGAGCCATAGACAATGCTGTTGCTGCAATAAATAAACTAGTTAATACTCTTGAAGCTGAAGAAAAATTACTTTTTAAAATTGTATCATTTAAAGGTAATAGAACTAAAGACTCAGTTGATTGAATTAATGAATTTGAACAAGCTGCTATTGCCAATGGATAGTCTGAAGCTAAAAAACTTGCAATTGCTCAAGCATATATAAAGAACAATGCAAAAAATTGGCTTAAAGAACTTGAAGATAACTACTTTCAATCATATAATAAAGAGAAAGTACTTCAATTCAAACTCTGATTTCTGAAGCAATTTAAAACAGTTAAGAAAAAAGCTATGTAGCAACAAGAATTCTTTAACCTAAAACAAAAAACCAATACTGTCAATACATACATTGCTCAGTTTAAAAAACTCAGAAAAAAGGTAGATTCTGATGGGAGCTTCCCAAATGACTTTATTGTACAGCTTTTTATTAAAGAATTGTGATCTAAATATGCAATACTTATACAAGCATCAGTTCCTAATAACTTAGCTACGACTATTGAAGGAGCAAAACATTAAAAACTAGAAAAAGTAATGGCCACTCTAGAAAAAGATAATGTTAATAACATTATCAAACAACTAGCTCAACTATACATTAACTTAGTTATGACCTAACCTCAACTAACATCACAAGCTCAACAAACTTTACAACCTCACATAGCCTATATTGCAGAAAGAGAAAATAACCTTAGACTTAATTTTGCATAGAACAGAGCTCTTTGCTATTACTGTGATAATTCTGAACATTTCATAGCAAATTGTAAAAAAAGACATAATAAAATCCAAAGAAACAGAAACTTTAAAAGAAGCAAAAACAACAATAATAATAATATAAGAAACTACAGCAATCAAAGAAATAATTATTAAAGAAACAGAAGCAAAAGCAGATTCAGAGACAAAAACTATTTAGAAAGAAACAGATCTAGAGATAGAAATTAAGAAAGATGAAAACCAAGATTTAATTACTTATTTTCATCTTACTATTGAGATATAAATATAACTGAAATACAAACTACTCCAAATACTAACAATTAAAAAACATTATTATACAACTACTCTATTAGAACTGCTCTTACTGCTTACTTACAGCAAAAAACCAAGAAATTACCAAACCTCAGTATATTCTTATTATCACTTCTGTCAAATGTTATATTGACATTCAAGACCAAACCTACTCTGCTATTATTAACAATAAAGCCTCTGTCAGTATGATTTCTCATCAGACAATAAAAAAATTAGGATTAAAAATAAAAGAACTATCTAAGAGCATTATTGTTGCTGTTACTAGAACTACCTTCAGACCACTAGGAATTATTAGAAACTTACCTATTAGAGTCCAAGAATGACTTATTACTTTAGATATGAAAGTTGTATCTACTACTTCTTATTCACTTCTATTAGAAAATAATTGGTCAAAAAAGTAGAAGCTAACTATAACTAAAAAACTTCTCAATATACTATTTATTGGAAAAGAAGAAAAATTGTTCTTGATATATCCTATGAGCAAGAATAACCTTGAGAAAAACAATCTACTTATACTACTCCAAAAGATTTTGAACTATATAAGCAGAAATATTTAACTCTATATAAATCCTATGCCTTTTCTGTAACTTCTGAGAAAGAAGATTATAATAGAGAATGGACTACATACTTTCAAAAAAGAAACTATTATGCATGTCATGTTTGCAACAAACTACTTATTTATATAAAAACTGTTCTAAAAATAGATGCCAACATTGCAATAGATATAGTCACTAATCTACCAACTATCCCAACAGACTAAGAAGACAATTAGCTTGCAAGAATTGCAAACAGACCACTTATCTGTTAAAGACTGCTCAGAAAACCAATGCTATAGCTGTAATGAATATGGCTATATAAAAATAAACTGTCCTGTCACTTAATTGAAGTTTGATAATCTAACTTATAGATGTGAATGTAATTGAGACTTGGTAGAACAAAAAAGACAAGCCTACTATAGAAAAGAAGAACTTATCATTGTTGTTTTTGCTTTATTCTACAATAATCAAAAAAACTATACAAGCTAAAAACTCAACTTGCTTGTACTGCTTGCTACAAGACCTACTATGAAGGCCTTAACTCTGATGAACCAAAAACTTATGAATATTATATAACAGGATTAGGAAGAGGAACTCTTGTTCAATATAAAGTATATAATATTCAGAAACCTTAATCAAGAATGCATTACTTAGAAAGTATGCAAAAAGACCTATAGTTCTGCAAATTAGAACATATATATGCTTATAAAGTTAGCTCAGATTTGCAATATAATCTAAATTATAAAATTTGAAATAGAATTAAACATTATACTGAGTCTAACAAAAGTGCTGAAAGTTAGTATGACTTGAACCAAAATAGAATTTATCAACTTGCTAAAGTCTTATTAGAAGAAAACACCTAGATCATAGAAGAAGCCATAAAAAAACAAGACTATAATAGATATAGTTGTGAATAAACCTCTAATAAAATTACCATCCTACTTCAAACAGAACAACTAAACCTTACTGAAGAAGAAGAAGTCACTTTACAACAGATTTTAGATAAATCTTTTAATACTGCTCATTCAGACTTTGATATTCAAAAAGCAGTAAAAAATCTAAAAAAAATTTTGAAAAAAAAGTAGCTCTTTGTCATAAATGCCTTTTTGCCAAACAATGTGCAGAATTAGAAGAACATTAAGGATATTGTGATGAATGTTATCAAAAGTTAAATGAGTTAACTCTTGCTAAAAAAACTATTTCAAAAGAAGAAAACATTATAGAAATAACAGAGTTATCAGAAAAAACTGCTATAGAATCTATAAAAATAAGTGAGAACACTATTTCTAAAAAGAGGAAGAATAAAAAAAAAATAAAAAAGACCAAATTATTGCTAGATTGAAAGCCAGAATTTAACATCTAAAGGATAATTTTGAAAAGATGATAGAATTTTTCTAAGATCAAATAACTTATCATCAAGAATGAGCAAATTATTACTTTTATTTGGTCTTTGCATTCCAGAATTTTTAAATCATTCTAAGCAAGATCAAAAACTATCTAATCCAGAAGATTTAAAAGATTCAAAAGACCCAAAAGATCCAAAAGACTTAGAAAAAACAGAAGATAAAAAAATAAAGAATTACCACTTGAGAAAGAATTATTAACAGAAGAAGAAGCTTTGCAACAGACTTTGCAAAGAAATGCATTGAAGGAAAAACATGTATATACAATAGATACTCTAATACTATATAAGGAATATGTCTTAGAAAAACAGATAATGTAAATGTAAGTTCACTTACTAAAAAACAAGAACAATTGTTTAAAGACTTGTTAAAAGAATTTGCAGATTTATTTGCCAAAGATATTATAGAACTTGGCAAAACAAATAAAGTTAAATATTATATTTATACAGAAGATGTACTATTAGTTAAACTATACCCTTACAATATGCCTTCAGATGAACAGAACTTTATCAAAAAAGAAATTGAATAAATGCTTAAAAGTAATATAATTCAACTATCAGAAAGCCCTTGGGCATTACTTGTTGTTCTAATATAAAAGAAGAATAAAAAGTTAAAATTTTGTGTAGATTACAAAAGACTTAACAATATCACTAAAAAGGATGCCTATCTTTTACCAAGAATACAAGAAATGTTAAATGCATTATCTGGATCACAATAATTCTCAACTTTAAACTTAGCTAATAGTTACTAGCAAGTTATAAGAGATTCCAAAAACAGAAAAAAAACTGCATTTATCACAAAATATAGTACTTATGAATTTAATGTAATGCTATTTGGATTATGCAATGCATTAGCAACATTTCAATAACCTATAGACAGAGTATATAAAGGGATTACATGAAAATTTGTTGTTGTCTATCTTGATAATACTAATGTATATTCAAAAACATTTGAGGATTATTTAAAACATTTAAGAATAATGTTTTAAAATATTAAAGAAGCTAAATTAAAACTTAACCTTGACAAGTATAACTTTTAGATAAAATTATTACTTTTCTTAGAACATACTATTAGTTCAAAAGAAATAGCTTTAGACTTTGCGAAAATTGATGCTATACAAAAGATTCAATCTTCTAAAAATACTACTAAATTAAGATCTTTTCTTGGTTTAGCTGAATACTATAAACAATTTATTTAGAACTTTTTAGCAATAGCCCAATCTCTTAACAAACTTCTACATAAAAATGAATCTTATCATTAGGGAAGTAAACAACAACAAGCCTTTGAATTACTTAAAGAAAAGCTTGTTACTGCATCTATATTAGCTTATCCTGATTTTAGCAAAAGATTT